>DF367265.1:6064-20102 GCA_000787875.1 Solanum virginianum | reverse complement strand
AGGAAAAAGAAGCACAGCAAGAAAACTTTGAGATCAAAAATAGGAGAAGTTATGAAGTTGAGGCTACTCAGACTTCACCTTAATCCATAACTTCCCACACCCCACCAAAATAGGATAATTTGTCCTCAAAGTAAAGACAAGAACAAAAGTAAAAAATGATAACAAAGAAATATATACATACATCCACTAAAAACCAAAAAATTAACATCCAAAGTATAAGTAAAAATAACATCCAACATAAGAATATTTAAACTCAACCAAAAATCAACATAATAAAAAAAATTATCTAAAAATAGGACAAAGTATCCAACATGACAAAATGAGAACTGGGGTCAAAAGAAGTCAAACATCATGGTGCTCAAGCACCAGTCTCGAGCTGATTTGTGGGGTCCTGGGGTTGCCTATCCTCTGTAGCTGTACTAGAAATACCCTCTCTAGGTGGGGTGTGCAGCACTCACTCTCTCTGAATAGCCATCAATAATAGCGACTCCTGCACCACCTCCTCAGGTATGGGCTCCTCTTCCTGTCTAGGCTGCTTTGAGGTCAACTCTGGGTCATCACTCTAATCAAGGGGCCTCTTCCCACGGGTGTCCGAATGGTCAGTGAGCCAATCAAATGCCTCATCATCTACCGATGCTACCTTTAGGGCTAGAACAGGGGCTACCAACGGTTGTAATGAGTCGGCCTTAAACTTGGCCAACTCCTCAGTAAATGTGCTTGCGTTGGTAGGCTTAACACCCTCAATCCTCATGTGGACTCTAGTCTTAAATGCATCAAACTAGGCATCCACCGCACAAACTCTCTCATCAACTAAATCTCGGGTAAATGCCCTCATCCTATCCTCAGAGTTCCAAATAGTCTAATCAATCAATGGTCGGACCCATTCTGACAACTCTCGTAGCCTGCCCTCTGCTATAGCCACCCTACGTATTAAGGCCTGAAATGCGACAGCAGAGAAAAGAGGGTCAATATGTAAAGTAGATGATGCTGGTGCTGGCGTATTGGAGAATGCTCTAGACTCAATCTCGACCGTTGGTGTAGGCTCTGCGATAATCAGAGTAGTGCTGATAGTTGCTAGAGGTGACCCTGGAATCTGAGGCTCTACCAGAAATGGCTCTGGAATAGCTGGAGGAGTTGCTTGTGGTAAGCCCACCTGATTCTCATCAGCCTTTATCAGGTTGTGATCTATAGTGCGTGTGGCCTCTATATAAGTATCTCGATTAGGATCGATAGCAACACCTGCTGCACTGCATAGTTGATGGATCAGAACTGGAAATGGCAGTGAGATGTTCGTCTGAGCTGCAGCCTCGTGAATTTGCTCTGAAATAATTCGGGCCTAATCTATAGCATAGCCAGCTAGAATGCTGGCCAACAGTACGGCTCTCTCGAGGGTGATCACATTATCCGTGAAGTTTGGCCTAGTATGCCAATGAATAATGGACCACCAAAACTTAGCCCAGAATGAAAGGTGTGCTTTAACTATAGGATCTATGTGGTTTGTGACCCACGTCGATTCAACACCCTCCTAGCAGATTTGACTGGCTATCCACCATAGCAACTCTGCCATAGCCCTAATAACCTTCCTAGTCACTACTCTTCTTATGTTATCAATACGGCTATCATACTCTGCGATAGACTAAACCACTCTATAGTGGGCCCAAACAGTACTTATCGAATCGTCTCCTCTGAGATATCAACTTTTCTCCCCGGATGTCACCACCCTTAGCCTTGACTGCACAATTGCCCTTTTATTCTTCGGCAACCCCCGACGGAGTATAGCAAGGTACACCGCATAGAACTAACGGACTATGTAAGGGGCATATTTGCCCTGCTGCTATGTGGTCCACTGTAGTCCATGCTTATCCAACCCAGCATCCAATCTGAGTACTCTATCTAAGCCTGAGGCATTCAATCGAGACTCCTCATTAAATTGGTAGACTAGCTTGCCTTGCCCTGCCCCTTAGGCTCTAACCCCTGGTTTTATATTTCTTTCATCCCAATGACACACAATCTGCGGTCGGCTGGGGGTTGGGACTGTACTTTCTCCTACTGGGTCTGGGAGGTGCTCTTGGACTCTAACTCAGAGCCAAAATGTGAGGGGGTCATCTGTGGCAAGGTAGTATCTGACCCGTCGTCGTTACCCTGTTGTTCCTCTTCTTCAGACTGGGAGGAACTGCTAACTTCCATGGGCATTTATCCTGTAAGTGCTCGGGTCTGGGGCCTATTGGCCTTAGGATCTACCCTAACTCTATGGACTTTTACAAAGCCCTCAAATGGCTCCGTCTCAAATGACTCATCCGCCAATCTTCTTCGAAAGGATTGGATTGCTCGCTTGTCTTTGGGGGGCATTTTATCTGCAAACAAACCATAAAGCAACATGTAAGTTCAAGATGTTTGATCCATTAAAATACAAAACAAAGAACAAGAAACAAAAACAAATAGAAAGTGAACATTCACTGATGCAACTGTAGGTTTGTAGATATGACTACAGTTATGACTCGTAGGGTGACCTACAGTCATATACTACCCTCGTAGAACCAGTATACCTTCAAAAATGCTTTCTGATCCCAGATATGAGACACAGTTATAACTCGTAGGGTGATCTACAAGTCCTAGTTTGGGCTCGTATCCATTTTTATAAACATTTTTCAGAACTCAAATAAGCTTACGAGACTCTCACTACGAGTCGTACTAGGAATTATGAGTCGTATGTGAGTCTCGTATGAGAAACATAAAGAAACCACAGATGACTATTGCTTTGTACGAGAGACCCTTATGACTCGTAGAGGAACCTATGAGTTGTAGGAGCGCCTCGTAGCAGGAAACAGAAGGCATCAGTGGTTCCAAACATTTTCCTACAACACGCATAAACTAAACACATCTTTGTACATATTTGAGCACATAAGAGCAATATAAGATACTCGACATATAAGAAATCCCTCAGTAACATCAGAAATACAGAAAAACCATCATCACTAAGAATCAAACTCACTTTAACAAAACGTCAAGCACAACGCCAACATAATACTTTCAAAGCTCATACTTAAATATTAATAAGATATTCCCTAGAGATGTAATTGTCTTTCAAATCATTTCAATCAAGCCCAATAGGTTAAAGCATATGAAATATACCCACACCTCCAAAATTCCAATCCCAAAAACAATGCGGATACTGGTTTGGCAAAAACTAATCTTCACATTTTATGAACCAATAATTTCTACACTTGCAATCATCCACATAAGAATTTCAAACAAAGTTTGAATAACAGCAAAGTTTTCCAAAGCACACAAGCCCTAGGTTTCTTGTCTAGAACAAAAATCACAACATTGCATAAATAAACATGGTCGAACTTAGCATACACTTAACTAAGGAATAGGCTCACCATTAAAGAATGCTAAATTTAAAAATGAAGCTTACCAATCGATTAAAGAAGCAAACCAAAGCGAAGAGAATCAAAATTCACATCAAAACCCTAGAAAATGGTGACTTCGCCCAAATCCTTGTCGAAAAATGACGTGGGTGGTCGGAATTTTCGTCGAAAAAAAGAAAATATGGGATAAATTTAGGAACCATCATTTTTTAGGGCTTATAATCGATACTAAGGGTCAAATGTTATTTTGATCCCTTATATAAGCAAACCGGGTCAAAGTTTAAAAATCTGCAGATCGAGGCTACGAGACCCCCACTACGAGTTATAGGCTGCCCTACGACTCGTATGTCCCAATCTCGTAGCAGACCCAATGGTTTCATCACTCATACCTCGCTCATATTGACCCCATGCTCTATTCATTTTGACCACTTGCTCCATCCTTGCAGCTATAAATGCAAAAGGTTGGTCTAGAAACATGCCTCTCATAATTGTGTTGGCGCAAGCTTGACTGTAAAGTTAGCTCGTAGTGTATGTGCCAACTTCTAATACTCACTGATTCTCTCTACGAGGCATGACTAAGAGTCATAGTGAGGACTATGACTCATAGGCCTGATCATAGAGGCTGCTCTAAGTGCCATTTTTCAGATCTTCAGTTCTTCAATTTTTACCTGCAAACCAAATCTCAAAACACAATAATTCCCAAAATATTACAACTACACCAATGTCTTTCAATCATAAACACAAACTCACACCTTCTACCTAAGAATCTTAACAACCAAAAATAATTAAAACAAGCCAACAATTATCAAAAATGCTTGGGTTGCCTCCCAAGAAGTGCCTTGTTTAACATCGTGGCTTGACTTTGTCATTGTCCTTCATTAACTATCATCGAGGGTCCATATCTCACTCTTGTACTTATCTGGATATTTCATAGATTGGCGAATATTGAATACGACCTCTGCATTATTAACCCTAAACCGCAGTTGACCTGAATCCTTATCCACTAGGGCTCTCCCAGTGACTAGAAATGGTCTCCCAAAAATGATAGGCACCTCAAAATGAACTTCGCAGTCAAGGATCACAAAATCTATCAGAAGGATGAATTTATCAACTTTAACAAGCACATCCAAAAGGATTCCCTCTGATTTTTTAATGGTTCAATCTGTCATAAGCAACCTCATTCTTGTCGAGGTAGGAGTACCAAGGCCAAGCGTTTTGAATACAGCAAGAGGCATTAAATTGATTCTTGATCCTGAGTCACACAATACTCTTGCGAACTCAATATCACCAATGGTACACGGGATGGTGAATGTACTAGGATCCTCTCATTTTTTAGCAAGGTATTTGGTCATAATCGTACTACATTATTGGAGTTCTTGCGAGATCTCTTAGCTCAAAGTGTATTTCTTGGTGACCAAATCCTTCATATATTTGGCATACCCGGGCATTTTCTCTAAGGCCTCTAGAAGGGGAATGCTGATGGAGAGTTACTTCAACATCGAGAGGAAGTGTTTGAATTTACCCTTTTCTTCTTTTTTCTTAAGCCTTTGAGAGAAAGAAGGAGGAGGTTTGGGAATTGATTTCAATTTCTCTTGCTCCCTTGTCTCTTCTTGTTGCCTCCCAACAACCTTCGGATGTTCTCCCTCAACTACAACTTCATCCCAAGACCCTTCTCCTCAACTTTATCCATAGGTACTGGCATAGGGGGATCTACAATGTTCTTGCCACTCCTAGTCATCACTGTCATGCAATGCCCTTCATTATTTGGATTTAGAACCGTATTTCTTAGTAGGGTACCCTTTTGACGTTGATTCAATTGTGAAGAAACTTGCCCAAATTATTGCTTTAGTTGCTTAATAGCCACCGAGTGAGACTTTATTTTCTGGTTAATACTTGAAATATTTATTTTCATTCCCTTTAAAGTCTCATCTTGATGGTCGGCTTGCTTCAACAACTTTTCAAACATTTCTTCAATCCTAGAGTTGTTTGATCCAGCATCACGATTGTGTGGTGGCACATAAGGATCATTCATGTAGCCCTCTCTTCTCCCCCACTCAGTGTCTAGCACTCTCTCTCTCTCATAGTATCCTCCCCCATTATCTTTATACAGATAACTATCTCTTCTTCCCCATTCGGCATCCAGCATCCTTTCTCTTTCATAATAACCACTTCGGTTATCTCTATACATTCCCTCATGATTAAAATTTTGACCTTGATTCCTGGAACCTTGCCTCCAATAGTTCGAATTGGACCCTTGGGGGTTTTTCCGGAAACCCGTCGCTTGGTTGCTTACAAAACATGCATCCTCTTCAAAGAATGGATCATCATAAATAGGAGCCTTCGGAGATTGGTGGGTGACTGCCTTAACACTTGCCTAATTTTGCTTTAAAACCAAGTTCATACTCGTACGAAGCTGAGCAAGTTGTTCCATGATATCTTCATTCACCTTTACTTGCTCATTATTAGTGTTAACCGCACAAGAAGGTTTCATCACTCATACCTCGCTCATATTGACCCCATGCTCTATTCATTTTGACCACTTGCTCCATCCTTGCAGCTATAAATGCAAAAGGTTGGTCTAGAAACATGCCTCTCATAATTGTGTTGGCGCAAGCTTGACTATTCTCATCAAGTACCCGATAGAAAATCTCTACTGAGGCATCATCAATAATCTTGCAATCAGGGACCATCCTCAAGCATTTAGTAAATCTCTCCCATGTTGTACTAATAGAATCACCCAGCTCAACAATCTTGTGATCAGGGACCATCCTCAAGCATTTAGTAAACCTCTCCCATATTGTGATAATAGAATCACCCGATAATTGTTCAAAGTTGTTGATTTGGTCCTTGAGCTTCAACTTCTTAGATCTTGGGAAATACCTTTCAAGGAATACTCTCTGAAGTTTAGCCCAACTTGTGATAGTTCCCAGAGGAAGCTCGAACAACCATACAGTTGTATTGCCAGTCAATGATAGTGGAAACACTCTCAAATCCAAAGCATCAAAAGAAAGGTTTTGTGTCCCTATGACACTCTTGTAAACAAACACCACATTTTTAAGATGATGGTGGGTATCCACCGAAGGTAGCTCTGTGAATAATCCGCGATTTTGGAGCATTTGGAGCAATCCACTTGATACTGTGAACTTAGTATCTGCTGGCAATAGAGGCAGTACTATATCACCGGTAGCATCCATAGACATAGAGTTCAATCTATATTGATTCCATCCATAAGTGTTTTCATTGAAATCCCTGAGTTGTGGCCTATTACCCCTTTGTGGTGATTCTCCTCTCTTCCCATATCCTCATTCGTATTCATTCCCTCCTCAACCTTGATATCTTCATTCACTTGAGCTATTTTTCTTGGTAGTCGATAGATCCCCAAATTGAGTGGAGCTAAGGGATTGGCTTGGCTCCTTGTGTTGGGCATGCAACCTAGTATACCCTGCAAATAAAATCAAACAACAAAAACAAAAACAAACGTAAAGTACAAAAGACTCTAGAGCTCAACACTAGAACTAACTAATAGTGAAATCAAATCAAAACCTAGTCGTGTTCCACGGTAACGCCTCTTTTAAATGAATCCACCCTTGTTCTCCTATTTTGAACTTTTCTCAAGTGTTTTCTTTCTCTTTTTCAATTGTTCCTTGATTTCAAAATCTTTTGCTCCAATAAGAAAGCGATCATTGTCAGCAATTAACCTAACCAAGGTTAGGGTCAGATAGCGCTTTCTAGGTCCCATCTATAGGCAAGTGATGATGTACACGCTCCAATTAGAAAGAGATCATTATCAGCAATTAACCTAATCGAGGTTAGGATCAAATTCACAGGGAATACATGGCTTGATTACAAGACTTCACCACTAATCATTTCTAATATTTATGACTACAATCTCTAAATGGGGGGAGGGGGTTTGTGATTCAAAATCAAAATAAAACTACTACTGACTATAACCCGAGGAAACACTCAATAATGGCGTGCCAACTAACCATTACCAATTGTCCCAGTCAACCTCCCCTTAGTCGAGTTTGGTTGATTAGACGAGAACATATCAATTGAATTTTGTCATCTATTTCCCTTTTCCTTGTCATCACTACCTTGGTTGGGATCGTGATAGTAGGCGGGATTCGGTGTTGGCCACCACGAAACAACAATAAAAATGAAGGAAAACAGACAATATATGCAAAACCCCAATCATAGAAATGCAATAAACCTAGGTTATTTCAAGCCAACTACCATGGTTCCCACAACCCCAAGTTGTAGGTGCTTAGCTACTTATGGCTAAGGAAAAACACACAAAAATGCATATGATAGACATAGTTGAGAGATTTACCAACACCATTGGAGAAAATATGCACCACAAGTTATAAACCCACAAGCTTGATTGATCAACAATGAGTACAAGGAAAGATTTGCAATCCCCAAAATGAGTTTTCCAAGAGAGAACAATAAACTACACTAAAAACTGAGAAAAGATCCAAAATGTAATTCTACTTTGTCTACTAGTCAAACTCTCCTCTCAAGAACCTAGCTTAAACTATATATAGTATTTACAAAATAACCCTAGAATTTACACAAAAAAGATAGCTGGCAGCTGATAAGTCTCGCAGTTACAACTCTAGGATGACCTACGAGTCATAGTTGGGGTCTCGTATCAGATTCTTGGCATCTTGGACTGAACTGGTATGACCCATAGGTATGTCTTGTTGCTTGAACTATGACTTTATGTTCCTCTCATAGTCTTGGCCTTCAGTTTTTGGTCCAACATCTTGGCTCTCTGATTCTTGCTACGAGTCTATCAGTATGAGTCGTAGTGAGGCTTATGACTCGTATGATGGCCTCGTAGGGGTGACCTCCACTTAGGTAATTTCTAAATTTTGGTCTCTGATTCTTGCTATGGCACCACCCTACGACTCGTAGCTTGAGCTACGACTCGTAGGTGGGCTCGTAAGGCCTATACTTCAGCAAAATCTGCACTTTTTCTTTAAAATCATGCCAACCAAACTTTTCTGCAAGATTGACACAAAAACACATCAAAACAATACAAAGTCATTTTAAGAACTCACAAAATCCCTTTTTCAGGCACCAAATGTGCTGTATTTTGATAGCACATCACCGCTTTCACGGTCCAATCCTTTCCTACGCTGGCCAAGTAGTTAATGAGTACAAGTGGGACTCACTCTTACCCATTTCGATGCTAATACTCCTCCCAGGACTGAATTTGCTCATAAGTCTATCAAGGTCAGACTGGTTATACAGCCAACCCCCCTCTCAGGCAGGGTCCTCCTCTCATCTATTATTCTATCAACTCAAGAAATAAATTCTTCCTTTCAAACTTTTATCTAAAAGTCATTTAAACCTCAAGGATATCACTTTCATCTATTTCAGCCATCATAGCACTCATCTGAAGACTCAGACTTCATCAATCATCACATTCAAACAATCAAGGCTCTAGACATTACCCCTAAATTCGCTCTTGCAGTTTTAAACAAGGGAAAACATGCAATTTAGGTAAAGAGTCATACAATTATGCATAGAATCAGTATATACAAGTATAATGATCATCAATCTGAGATAATAAATAAAAATTAAAGATAATGTTCAAGAAGTAAAGATAATGTTCAAGAAATAAAGATAATGTTCAAGAAGTTAAGATGATGCTCAAGAAATAAAGATAATATTCAAGAAGTTCTTCAAAAATCACTACTCAAGACCCGTCAACTAGCAATTTACAACTTAATCTACACATTAGGGCACATGGAAGAATAATTTCATATTCTTGGGTAGCATTTACATACCTGGAAAATTGATATTACCATCGACGTTTGATGAATACTCATTTTCTTGGAGAAAATCCTTAATCTTTATAGTTCTTTTAAGGTGAAAGAACTTGGGAGGACATGAGTTAAAAGAATTTTCTTTGATTCTTGAATTCTTGACTTAGACTCTTTATAGTTCTTGATGGAGAACCATAATTCTTGAAGAAGAAGAGTCAAGAAATCCTTTCTTGGGATTCTTGAATTCATTTTCTTGAAACCCTAGGTTATGATTTAAAAACATATTAGAGATTCATGAATAAATAAAGAAATTTGGCTTGGGTAGATTGAAATTTATGAAGAATAACATACCTTGAGGAGGAATCTTGAAAGCTAATCCTAACTTGATGACTTTCTTAATGATTCTTGAGTGTTTATGTTTAGGAGTGAAGGGAGAGAGTTTTGATTATGAAAATTGATGTTTTATGCATTTTGGGACCTTAAATAGATCCCTAAAGGTTTTAGGATAAAAGTACCCTCAAAATAAAAGGAAAAAAAATGTCATTACTTATCCAATGAGGGTCCGCGTTTGGTCCGCGACACGCTCCGAGCGCGGACCTTTAGACAGCTCTACACCCTTTCACTAAAATGGTCATAATTTTCTACTCCAAACTCTGATTAAGGCAGAATCGAATGCGTTGAATAGCTAATTCAAATATCTTCTATTTGATATATTATTTGTCATCTAACTCATTATACTTTAGGAGATATATTCATTTGAATTTGACTCTTCTATCGACTAATACAAAAACTTACTTGCTAGAAATTCTTTGGACTTGGCTTGGTGTAAAGGATCCCTTATGACTCTAAATCACACCTAATATACTTTAACTACTTAGGAATTGATCCTAGCATGTATATACAACCTCTGAGTCATTGGTTCACCTAAATTGTATAAAATCTTACTTTGAAACTTAAATGCTAAGAAAGTTTTTAGCTTAACTTCATACTAGAGGGTTCATATGACCTTAGATCATCTCCAATTTGATTTCCAAACTACAAAATTGACTTTAACACCTATACTTAACTAGGGATCATCAATTAAAATTCTATATCATATAAAGGATGACTCGGTCTTAGCTAAAAAAAAATTGGGGTGTTACATTATCTCCCCTTAGGGGGATCATTCGTCCTCGAATGATGAGTAAAAGTAGACGTCAAGGCATAAATAACAATCAGAACTCTTCTCAAAACTCACTCAATCAATCAAATTCTCAACTCCTCATCAACCTTAAATCATCTCTATTCAGACTCAGGAATTAACATATCAACTCAAATAGACAAATTGGTTTAGACCAAGAGTATAGATATTATCTTAGACATTTTCACCTTCAGGCATGAATGAACTCAATCAATTTGAATCATTTAAACACCTCATCAATCAGATGTTCGAACTTAAGAAGGAAATCATTAACTCTAACCAAGAATGGGACCATCGTGATATTCATGACTCTACGGACACTCTCAAGCTCAACTCCCCACCTCAATTGTACTCCCTTTCATGGCACCCTGCTCCATTAACTTAAGCTTATAATTCTTACTTAAATTTCCATCTAACCACCTCTTCCTCTTCCATCTCATGAGATGATTATATTCCTACAAAGCTAATCCTCAATACTCAGCTTTAAACTTCCATAGGGATTTCATTAAAAGATTACTAGTCCTCTTTACTACTTTACTACTCTTTCTCGAACACTTCTTATGACGTCTTCACTTGTCTATCATCGATACTCCATTAAAAGATCATTAGTCCTCTTCACTACTTCACTACTCTTTCTCAAACCCTTATTACGAAGTCTTCACTTGTCTATCATCGATACTCGCATAACAACAACCACGAATTCAAGCCTATCACTCTAACCACTTCAACTATACCTTAGAATTTTCAAGCCTATCACTCTAACCATTTCAACTATACTTTAGAATTTTCAAGCCTACTTAGCACTTCTACCTCCACCATTCAATGAGTTCTCACTCAGAGTCACACCAACATACTCTTACCTATCTCCTGCTCATATAAGGTTTTACCTCTCTCGTCTTTCTTATCTTTATCCCTACATGTCATAAGTTTAACACCAATATCTTAATAAGGATATACTCACTTCTCCGCATCTACCCTCATCCTCAGTCTACTACTATCAGCATCATTATTTGGACCTGGAGGAACTCATCATCTCGCCCTTTGGTGAAGCCTCAAACTCCTACCTCTCCATGTAAAATAAGCACGAATATCATCATGAACTCAAATAATCAGTTGCTCGAATACTCATTCTAATGAATAGACCTTGAACATAACATCTGGAGTTTAAATTTTATCTCTAACATCATTATTAGGCACGAATACTATCAAGGACTTACATACTTAAGTACGCAAAGGCTCAAAAAGAACATCAACTCAAAGATAAGAACTCAACTCTATTATCACAATTTCAAGAGCACTCATTCTCTCCCATCACCCAAAACTTGCATATTATCGCTTATACTTCTATCAAGAATAGAAAGTTAGAATACTCAAAGAGCTTGGAACGAAAGATCAATAGCAAGATTCAATCGAGGAATCTTACATGAGAACATTCATAGATTACAATCTCTCTTGTCTATCAAGACTCATTCTGAGTTCACATAACTATATATAGTGTAAAACTCAGGTCATATCTTATTCATCATAGGACTGGAAACTCTTGGATTCATAGGGTAAGATCAAGATTAATGAGTGAATTCATCGCTTCTCATCCTCAAAACTCAGCATAAATGGAAATCAACATGATGCATATGGGACTAGGCCATAGGTATGATAATCATACACCAGAAGGGAATAGAGTATCACCTTAACGGAAGGGTAAAGATCATATGGGATGGAAAAGAGTTGATATCTCATTTGATCAATCAATTATTATCAAAGAGTCAAGATCTACTCTGATTTACCACTTCGTCATCTCCCCCTTAGCTCTCAAGGTCCTCTCTTTAAATTTAGGAATCAATTCTCTCTGCTAGGCTGTAAGCATATACCTTCACACGATCGATAAATCACTATTCACAAGAATAGGCGTCTTAAACTCTTCTATCAGACTATAGTTGCATAAATACATTAGCCACTAAGACTATTTTCAAAGATACCACTCTTAGCTTTCTCTTTTCTCTATGGAAATCACTCTCTATACTTGTTACTCTCATTGGCGCACATAGCCACTTCCCATACTTCTTACAATCTAACCTTTTCTTTTGCCTGCTAACGCTCAACTTCTGTGCTCTCATAAACTCATTTGTATAAGACAAACTATAATTGAAAAACTCATCATTATCTATCCATACGTCCCAATCAACTTAGTTGCTCGGGATGACAAGGAATGCTTTTATCAGGCTACTCTACATTGACAACTCAAATATACTATCTAGATTCTTATAGCAGTCATGGCTTAGAGCTTCACATATCTTTACACGATTATGGGTACATATCTCAAGTCTCTTCTTTTCTATTGAGCTATCCTCATCTCACTATCTTACCTAAGGGTCTATTGTACCCTACCCATAGGATCACTTCCTTACAAGTCAACATCTTTTTCTTAAATATACACTATGAAAGCCTCTTAGAGCAAATATCCAACTAAGGCTATGACTATCATCATGCTATCTCTCTCTTCACAACACCCCCCAAAATTCCAAGCTTAGGGATTATTGCTACCATTTGCATTACACACTTCTCATGTATTATACCAACCTATAACTACTAGGTAACAATTTAGGAATATAGGCCTACTAAAGTCTCATAGCGAATACTTGATTTACATCCTCTCTTTACAACTCATGTACCATTTACCGATCTAGTATACCTCACCTTATTATCTAGCTAAGTTCATCACTATATGAATCTCACGATACACTCACGTTGAAATCATAAGCCTAGTTTAGGTCTATTACCTCAGAAGTATTCTGTCTCCCCTATTTAACATCTATACTTCACCCTCGCTAAAAGAATATCAAAATACATCAGCATAGACCTCTTTCTAGTTTTGAGCATACTCTAACACATTCTGACACTAACTCTCTCTCTCTATCTATCTATCTATCTATCTCTTTATACCTTATCATGACAGTCATAGGACACTCACCACTCATTCATCAATCTTATGGAAATTGACTCGTCGTCTCATTACTTACCTAATAAGTACATAACTCTAACTACAAGCCTCAATCAACCATCACTCTTGCTATCTCGTCCTTTTCTTTCCATCATCATCCTTCTAACTCCAGAATGATTCAATTCTACTTAAGGTTTCTAAGACCATACATCTCACTCTTAGGTAGTAACATTAATCTCTTTGGAAATATAAGTTTCTCTCTCATGGGTAACATCAGGAGCAAGTTTTGAAAAAGAAGGGTCTGGGTACATTTAGAGCTAACTCAAATGCACAATTCATATAAGTAATATTGCACTCTTTCTAGTCAATCAACATAGCACACTAGTCGACTTCTCTCTAGCCTAGTGCAGTTTCTCTACCATTTTGATCACTTATCGAATCTCATCTGTAAGAGTTTGAACATTACTGTCTCTATCACCTTATAGACAAGGCATAGTCGAAAGGTTTAGAGCATCACAAGAATCATCATAGATTTCTTAGGAAATAGCTCTATCGCACGATTTAGAATATGAAAAAAGTGAGACAATTCGTAATGTCCTATAGCCTCTTGCTTATGAAGTGTGGTCGATAAAACACCCATAAACAAGACTTTACTAGAAATGGTTTCATAGACTCCTTAAGACACTCAAACTTTGTGCTCTGATACCAAGTTTGTCACGCCGCAAGAGGGTACCCTAAAAGTGACTGGCACTTGGAGGCTAGCCCCCAAGCGATC
>DF367266.1:20335-53280 GCA_000787875.1 Solanum virginianum | reverse complement strand
TCTCTTTAGTAGCAAACTTTCCAACGTGCAAAAGTACGGATTCTAACAACTGCAAAACTGATACCCCATCATAAGTGACCTTAATGTGATGAAAAGATACATGAACTCGTTCTCATCCGACTTGTGCATCCTTATATACGAATTTGGATACACTGTATTTAGCATGTGTATGTACATTAGCATCTGGCTATAACCCTCTGCAGGCCTATCCCTCAACATCATCAATGCTCGTTCTTTTGCATGCCACGCTTTCTGATACGTAATATCTACCCCATAAGCGACCTTGACATCCTCGACTATATCATTTGGTGTGTGGCTTTTTTTATAATTAATCAATTTCGGTGTAGTCATACCTCTAACAAACGATAACATCGCTTCAACTTTGTTTAACATTCTTTCCCTCATTAGACATGTATGAACATCATTGAAGTATCTAATCTTAAATACTTTTGTGTTTTTTCTGCATGATGCCTTCATTCTCCAACCACAATCATTCGAGAAGCATTTTAACACATAACTGAAAATTAATTTACTTTAGCCATTAAAAGTGAACAACATTTTTATGTTATTAAAAATGATTCTTTGTAGTTTTTGATACTATTTTATGAATCGTCAACAATTAAAAACTACTAATTTTACAAAATAGAGAAACTAAAACTTATAATGCCAGTTGAGTACCAGAATACTCACAACAACATTTATTTTCTTTTGATACTTGCAATACTTTCAGTAAACATTACCTTTTTTTTAAATTAATTTATCCAATAAATATCATAATGTTTAAACTTATTTGTTACTTCTAATATTTTATTATTGTGACTTTTATACAGATCACAAAAAATCAACAACCAAATTGTGTAGGTATAAGAATCAAGTTTTTTTTCACACTATATGTATAAAGAAAAATTCAAACTGTAGACGTACCTCTTGATGTCTGATCTTTTTAATCTGAAAATATCAACCTTATATTTTTCCACTATGGCTACCAGGGTCTCTTTATCCTTATACAATTGCTTCTCCTTGACTTCGACATTTCTTGACATACTAACAAGATTTGATACTTCTATTCCATGTTCAAAACACAAATCACCATTTTCAAACTCTACAGACCCAATCATATCTATATCGTGTTGTAATACTTTAGCACAGACAATTGCCGCATTGATACCACCAAACATTTGCGTATCAAGAACATCCAAATCAATAGTATCTACGCATAGCGAATACTTTCCAAAGCCAGGTTCTCTCTTTTTAATCTCGATATACAACTTTACACCCATATCTTTTCTAATAGTCATAAGAGAAGAATTACCTTCTACTACATATCTAATAATTATTCTTTTTCTTCTTTTGTCGACATCCAGTTCAGCCGCGATTGCTTCACTCAATTTAACAAAGAAAATATTTTCTCCAACAACAATTCTATCGCTTTTGTTTCCTTCGTAATCAACATCAGATTCGCATTTTCCAAAATGCCGCAACAAAATTGATACGTTCATACCTTCTTCACCTCGATTTTCTTGAAAAATGGATCTAATGTCGGCTTTGCGATTTGTTTAAACGTAATTTGCAGAAAAATTTTGAATTTTTGAATTTGGATTCTGTTGCACATACATATCGACTAAATTTACTGTCAACAACATTTCAACGTAATTAATGAATAAATTAATTGAATATTTCAGTTTATGCCTATTTTGTGCATAGCTGACTAGCCTCTTTCCTATTATTTGATAAGTATCAAACATCCCCTAAGATATTACGCGTGATTGAATTTTAGATAATTTAAAAAATAGTTGGTACAGAAAGAAATTTTATAAAATTGAGCGTATATGGGTCATTCCCCTGGATAAATTTTCGGCTTCAGATTAAAACAAACGTACACTACATTGCACTCTTTGGTTTCCTGTTGTGCTGTGTGTTGTAAGGAACAATGGCACCCAGAGGAAGAGCCAGAAAGGTTTGAAATTTCACATCTTTTCCTTTTATACTGCTATATACTGTTTTCTTACAGTGTTGTTGGTTTTATCGGCAGCGATTAAGCCGAATGGACGCAGCAACTGATGCCATGACAGCTTTCGGTTTCGACGAACGGCTCGTTCAGAGAACAGTGAAACAACTTCTGAAGGTAAGCGTTAAGAATCTGGTGGGTTTCCCTCTTTTGAGTGTCTTTGGAACCATGAAACTCGCGATTAGTCACTGTTCTTTTGATAAAATGGGTTACGCGAGATTTTCCTTATCTTTAGGAATACGGTGGAGATGATGGATGGGTCTTTATTGAGGAATATGGCTACAAAGAACTCATTGACGCTATTCTTCGTGATCAGGAGAGCAACGCTACGAAACAAAAGGTTCAATTCTTAGAGTCTTCCTTTGAATATATATTCTGAATCAAGCCCAACAGTAAATTAAGTTTTCTTTCTGCTGGAACTGCTAACCTTAACATACTTCTACTTCCAACATTGTCCTCTGTAGCTTATTGTTCATAAATCAACTCATAGATGATTTCTGCCTTTTATTATTTGTTAGCACTACAAAATAAACAAGAAACAAGATGCATGTTTTAATTTTGTGTCAAACTATGTTTCACTTTTGAACAAATATACAGTTCTACAACTGCTAACTTAAACTGTTTGATATCTTTAACTACACGGCTGAGCCACATTTTCTCATCTTCCTTGGCTCAGATATTTTTGTGAGTCTTGTTGAGGATACATTAAATGTTATTTCCGATTAAGCTTGTATATATGGGGAAACAGCTATATGGTTTATTCTGTGTATAGCATTTGGTGCCAATTAAATGAAATTATCTTTGATGCAAAGTTTTAACTTCTTCAATAGTGATATGATTGATAGTTGAAATAATTGCCCTAGAGTTGTATATGCATATGATGGATTAGCTGAAGACCTTGAATTATAGCAGGCTGTCTCCCCACATGATGAAAGAGCAGAAGACCCTGCTTTACAAAACATCCTTTGTCCCTCAGGCACTGTCGTTGATTTTACATACAACAAAGCTGGTAATACTGTAGGAGAAACATCATGCTCTGAGCTTGTCAATGCAGTAGAACCAATTCATGTAGTGCTTTGCAGGAACAAACAAGACATTTGCAGTACTGGTAAGTAACTATTAGTGTGTTCTAATTCTGCTTCTTAATTTGTTAAATTTCTGCGTATGGAGTAGCAATTTAGCTGCCAAGCAATGGAGATCAATTTAACAAAGCAGAAAAAACATTTGACCAATTGTATCCAAGTCAGATAAACTAATTTAGTACACAAACAAATTAGGGAAGCTGAGAATACTTGGAGTGCAACTTTAGTGATGAAACTCATGAGGTTGGCAGGGAAGTGAGACTTGATATTGAGGGTGGGGAGATTGATGATGATGTCACACACCGTATTGGTGCGAGGTAGATAAATGGAAGCGCAAATGTGGAGTCTTGTATGATAACAAGGTGCCATTAAAGGCAAGTTCTGTAGAATGTTGGTTAGACCAACTATGTTGTATAGGGGTGAAGTGTTGGCAAGTCAAGAATTCTTACATTCCCAAGATGAAAGTTGTGGAAATGAAGATGTTGAAATTGATGTGTGAGCTTATAGGAGAGGTATGATCAGAATGCAGATATCTGGGATAAGGCAGGAGTGACCTTGTTATGATATTGAAATCTCAGGTCATGTTAGTACCTACAAATAAACCACCAGTAGATAAACCGATCTGGTAGCCCAGAATCAGAGGTAATGGGCTATTATTAAAAAGAGAAGAACACGGAAGATAAAGACATGATAAACATAATAAAAGAAAGAGTCAAATTTATACAACAAAATACCCCCAAAGCTTGGTATCAGTTGGTAGTAGAGCTGCTAATCAAAAAATAGGAGCACAAAGTTAAAACATATGCACTAAACATTTCCGAATACAAAATAAAAACTAGTCCTCGTCAACTGAGGGAGAATGACAACTTCGAATGTTAGGAGGTCACCTAGGTTTCTGAGTCACAGCTGCTGCGCATGAGGAACACATCAACAGGGAGATTCATACTATAATCTGCAGGATACAAAATTGTAATATGAATACCAAACAAATGGTACTCAGTAGGCATAGGTCGACTGAGCTCCAAGTAAGGAACATATACAACAAGCAACTAGGGAGAAGTAATGTGGTAAATGTAAATGGAAACAATGAAATAGGATAACCAAAGCAAGTAACTGTAATGAAGGAACGTACCTGGAGGTGCTAGCCCAACAACTTAACCACCACAAGAATCTACTACGGAAGTCAACTAATTGCAGATATGTCAATGGCAACCACCACTACACGTTATAACAACCAAAAGGGCCAATTCGATCCGATCAAATAATAAGCTAACAAACCAATCCAATATACACAGTTATAATCAAACAATAACCTAATCTGATTTTTATAAGCCCGGAAGGTACATAATAGCAATCATAACCCAACCGACCTCCCATATGACCGACAGGTGCAAACAGCAATCATTTATATTGATGATACTAATGCATATAAATTCTAATTATGCAATAAAATCAGTAGAGCCATTAGTGACAATGTCATTAGTATCAAAATGCCAATGTGACAATATATATACCTACCTCCTACCCTGGGCACATTAGGTAGGACCCATGCTGCCCCTTTTCCTATTCAATGGGTCATATGGACAAAGGGATCCATAGGGTACATAGGGAGTCCGTATATAATTGTCTGGTCACGATATAGGACTTTTACAATAGATCCTCTTGGGTTATATATATGTATATATATATATGAAACTACATCAATATAGAAAGGGTCGATAATGTCCTCGATCAATAAGTGGTAAGAAAGGGTCGGCAACCTCCTTGATCGAATAAATAAGTAGTGAACTCATCTCCGATGCCTTTTTATCTAAAAAAAAGTCCAAGTATCCAAGTAGTAAAGGTGGTATGACTCACATAAAAACTAGTCTATGAGTAAAAGAGTAAAATCACACTTTCTCAAAACAATGGTAGTGAAAATTAATGCATTTGCTGGGATTGTACCACAAAACCTATGAAAATTAGTACCAAATGCAATGTATGACATCACCAGCATCCAAACAACAATATCTAAACAACCTAAGTACATAACCGAAATCATCTCACCACCAAAGCATACAAAAGTAAACTGGAATCCAATTGGTCCTCAACCAAGGCCTTGGGCTCAATACTATACCGACATACTCAACAATACATTATCACAGCTCCGAATAAGAAAGGAAGTTATAAACAATCCAACAACTAGAAGCATAACCCAAGGATCTCGGCCTTCCCATAATTACTACGCAATAAAAACCAAATACAACTAGTGCTAATCTATGCCTATATCAAGCAACTAAAGTCGCATAGTCTAGTCTGAGATAAGGATCAACATTAGGTGTATGAGCCTATTCAAAGGGAGTCCTCATAATACCAAGGCAAACCAAGGTCCATGCTCTAATCGAGTGTGCCAAACTATCATAATTACTAGAACGAGCATATATAATAACTAAAGAATCATTAGAACTCATTTTGAATCTTGCCCACATTACCACACAACACAAACCTTGAAAGAATGACATGCTCCACTTGAACCTCGAAGAATATTAAAGCCCAATGTTATGAAACTTGGGTTAGGGCAAAAGCCCAAAATCTAGTCTCAATAACTTGCAAAACCAACAACTAAAATCTAAAATGCAACCTCTTGAAATTGAACAAGCTATTCCAAGGGACGATAATTCCACAGGTGAAAACCACACTTAGCCCAACCCTAATGTCTTTCTTCTACCACAGAAACTTCTAAAAACTAATGCAAATCCAAGCCAAATGTCATAGAAGCTGATGCCATGTGCCCACGAACTACTCCTCGGGTGCAAGTTTGTGTCACCTAATCTGATCCAAGGGAAACTGAGTTTGTAGGTAGTGAATAAGTGTAGTCAACTTGCCTATAGTGACCCATACAAAATCAAATCCCAAAAACAAACACCGCAAGCTAATCACAAAATCAGAAGCTAACCTCGCATCTTGGAACATACATAAAGCCACTGACTCCACGAAGTACTTTGACCCCATCCTGTAGATGAACCTTCTAAGGGGATTTTTGCTCTCAAACGAAGGCTGAAGTTTAGAAATCGTCAATGAACGCTCCCACAGAACACATCCGGCCAAGTCATCACCATACTTAGAACATTCTAAAATTACTTTCTTTCTTAGGTACAACTACTAGCACTATATCCCAAAAAGAGCAGAATCACCGACTTAACCATCAAACCCAAACACCAAGCCCACCATATAGGGACAACTAGTTAGATCGAAAGAGCAAAACCTCAAATTCGCAACCTTAGGAATTGAGAGTAGGATCTAGGCATAGGAAAAGAATCAACAGGTTGGAACAATAGCGAAATCACAGAAAGCTACACCTCCCTTAACACAACTCTTTCAACAACTAGTCTCTCGCCTACTAATCAAATATTTGGGCTCGATTTTAGTGATACATTTGCTCCCTTGGCTAAAATGGCATCTGTCCGTATTCTTCTATCTATGACTGCCATTCGTCATTGGCCTCTTCATCAGTTGGACATTAAGAATGCTTTTCTACATGGTGATCTTGCGGAAGAAGTCTATATGGAGCAACCACCTGGTTTTGTTGCTCAGGGGGAGTCTAGTAGACTTGTATGCCGATTGCGCAAGTCACTCTATGGTCTGAAACAGTCTCCTCGAGCCTGGTTTGGAAAGTTCAGCACAGTAATTCTGGAGTTCGGCATGACTAGTAGTGAAGCTGATCACTCTATATGACATTCTGCAACAAATTTATGTATTTATTTGGTTGTTTATGTCGATGATATTGTTATCACTAGCAGTGATGAAGATGGTATCACTAGTTTGAAGCAACATCTCTTTAAGTATTTCCAAACTAAAGACCTTAGCAGATTAAAGTATTTTCTAGGTATTGAGGTTTCTTAGTCTGGATCAGGTATTGTTATTTCTCAATGCAAGTATGCCTTAGACATTCTTGAGGAGACAGGGATGATAGGATGCAAACCTGTTGACACTCCTATGGATCCGAATGTTAAACTGCTTCCAGGACAGGGGGAACCACTCAGTAATCCTAAAAGGTATAGATGACTAGTGGGAAAGTTAAATTATCTCACAATGACTAGACCTGACATTTCGTTCCCTGTGAGTGTTGTAAGTCAGTTTATGACTTCCCCTTGTGATAGTCATTGGGATGCAGTTGTTCGTATTCTGCAATATATAAAGTCAGCGCCCGGAAAAGGACCAAGAACATTGAGATTGATTCACTTTGTCAGAGAAACAATACTCTCAAAAGATATTGTTACAAAGTTTGTGAAGTCGAGTGATCAACTTGCAGATATCTTCTCCAAGCCCCTCACTGGTCCTCATATTAATTATATCTGTAACAAGCTAGGTGCTTATGATTTGTATGCACTAGCTTGAGGGGGAGTGTTAGAATAGGAATAGGATTACATAGTCCTATTTAGAGTTGGAATAGGAATAGTATTGTTTCCTAGTTGGATTTGGATTAGGTTGTAGTGTCTATAAATAGGGTATTTATGTAGCAATGTAAATACACATGTAAATATACAATTCAGTAATATATTTTTCCCCATATTTCTCACAGGTTCGCAAAAAATGATCAAGTGTCATCTGCATAGAGCATATGTCACACTTCTGTTTCTTCCCCCACTCTATCTCCAACCTGAAAGCCTATGATCCATCTGTTTTGTTCTGCAATCCTCATCATACTATCAAAGCCTTCCATTGCCAAAATGAATAAGAAAGGGGAGAGAGGGTCACCCTGTCTCAGCCCTCTTTTTGATTCAAAAAAAAACCCACAGGTTCCCCATTTACAAGGATGGAAAACTTGACTATTTTGATACATACCTCAATCCATTTCATCCATTTGCTGCCAAATCCCATTTGTCTGAGAGTATTCAGAAGGAAAAGTCCAATTCACATGGTCATAGGCTTTCTGAATATCCAATTTGCACATTAGACCAAGGGCTCCTCATTTCATTCTTGAGTCAATGCATTCACTAGCAATGAGTGTTGCATCCGAGATTTGCCTCCCTTTTAAAAAAGCCATTTGATGTTTGTTTATCAATTTGGACACCACTTTTTTTAGCCTTTCAACCAACAATCTAGCAATGATCTTGTGGACACCCCCCACTAGGTTGATTGGCCTAAAATCCTTCAGCCCAGATGCTCCAAGTTTATTTGGAATTAAAGCAATAAAAGTTGCATTAAAGCTCTTCTCTAAACTTTAATTCGACTGCAAAAATTGAATAGTATTGATGATGTCTTCCTTCAACAGAGTCCAGAAAGTCTTGAAAAACACCATCGGAGAGACATCAGGGCCAGGGGCTATCTCTATTGCACACAAGTTTAAACATTCCCATATCTCTTCTTCACAACTGTGGAACTTGTTCCGCGGCCTCACAATGACTGAGTGGTCAATGCCTGAGCATAACTGACTTGATGAGCTACCAAATGAAAAGAGGGGGTAGCAAGAGCTAGAAAAAATGGTGGAGGAAAATTCCTTAATGTATGTGGTGGACAGTATGGAAAGAAAGAAATGGAGATGTTTTAAAGACAAGATCAAGACTATACATGATGTGAAATGAAGTTATCCAGTGTTTTTATTCTCATGGTGCAAAGGAAATTGTATAGAGGAAGTAGATGAGTTGGTAGATTTCTTAGGTGCTCTATAGAGCTTAGAGTCTGACCTTACTACTTTGTAATTTTTTTGGAGGTGGCCAACATTCCTTATTGCTGAAAAATACAACAGTACTAATTATAAAAAACAAATTATTTTATGAGTAAAAGAATGGAATCATACTATCCAAAACTATGATAGTGAAAATCAATGCATTTGGTGGATGTACTACAAAAGCTGTGAAAATTAGTACCAAATGCAATGCATGCCATCACCAACATCTAAACAATGGTATCTAAACAATCCAAGGGGCCGTTTGGTTATTGTATAAGATGTATACTATTCATATATAAAAAATTGTATAAATTTTACCATGTTTGATAGAAGTTTTGTATTAGGTATAAAAGTCAACATAACTTATACCATGTTTGGTTGGTAGTTTCTAACTATTGTATAAAAGTTATTCATTTATTAATTTTATACGGTATTTGGTTGCATTTTTTCCGTAGTCCTACATAATTGATACATACATAACTTATGAGGGAATCCATGTATAAGTTATGCAGGATCGAAGATGGAATAAGTTCTGCCGGTATTAGTTATACATGTATTAAAATAGTAGATTATATATTTACGCCAATTGATTTATTTTTAAATCTTTTTTTATTGAGAACTTTACATGACTATTATGCTTAGCTAACTATTTAAGTTTCATATTTTTGTTAATATATAGACAAGTTTTTCGTTTATTTCCATTTAAAATCCAAATGTAAAATATTTTATTATTATTACAAATTGCATTGTATGTATTATGACGACACATATGCTAATTCTATATTAGCACTATATATATTTTTTGACAAATATATTAAATAGCATGGATAATTATTATTTTGTTTAGGACCTGAATTTATACATAATTTATATATTCGGTATACTAAAAATGTATAAACATGGAAACAACTTCCTATCTCTATTAGGTACTGGTAAGGTCTGGGTACATTTTACCTTCCCCTGATCCACTTGTGGAACTTCAATGGGTATGTTGTTGTTTTAAAAATGTATAAACAATATAGCGGGAGAATTGTTTTGTTAATTAAAAAAATTTATTCAAAAAGAGGGAGAATTTGTACTACTCCCTCTATTTTAAAAAAGCATGACCTCCTTTCATTTTTAGTCTGTTTAAAAAAGAATGACCCCCCTTTTTTGGCAACATTTTAATTTCAACTTTCCACGTGACATGTTTTAAGCCATAGGATTAGAACCACAAAATTGAAAAAGTCTTTTTTATTTTTTTAAACTCTGTATCAAGTCAAATTAGGTCATTCTTTTTTAATCGGAGAACGTATTTGTTTACTTATTTATTTACAAACTAATATATATTAATTTGTAATACATTTAATTTTCAGTAGTTAATAATCCATATATTGTAATCTCTACATAACTAAATAATACCTACATAATTAATACTTACATAACTTATACTTGCATAATTAATGCTCGCGTAATTCAATCCAACATAACTAAACTTTGCATAACTCTAACCAATAACCAAATGACCCCTAAGTACATAACCAACATCATCTCACTCCCAAACAATAGAAAACTAATCTAGAATCCAACTGGTCCTGGACCAAGGCCTCGGGCCCAATAATATACCAACATATACAACAGTACATCATCACAACTCAGGATACGAAGGAAAGTTACAAAAATCCAACAACCGAAGCATAACCCAAGGATCTTGGCCTTCTTGGAAGTACTACCTCAGGTAAACACCAAATACAACTAGTGTCAACCTATGGCTATAACAAGCAACTAAGGTTACATGGGGAATTCTTTTAATACCAAGGCAAATCCAAAGTCCATGCACTAATCGAGAGTACCAAACCATCATAATTACTACAACGAACATATATAATAAAGGACCATTAGAACTCATTCAATGGCAATAAGACCACCATGCTATCCTGAGGCCTCAAACATCACCTTCGAAGAGGCTAACAACACTAAGCTAAGCCATAAGCAAGGAATTACCAGCCTAACTTAAGGATTTCACAACTCCAAGCTGGTATGTGGCTCCAACATGAATCAAGAATAATAGGAATAAGGAACTAATCCTAAACCCACCACATTCATTCCTAAATCCCATGCAATTTATACTAAGCATTATCTCATAGAACACAATCTAAAAAAAAGTAGGCCATAGCCTATAACGAGGTTGAACAACAATCTTGAATTGTCCACAAGCTACCCATCTCTTCTTCACATCGACAAAATGCCACACCACTATGAATATCATAAACTATAGATCATTATGAGAAACATGATGTCCATAGCTACAACATATTTCGGACCTATAATCGAGTAAAAGATAGGTCCATGGGATCTGTTAACGGAATTTCAAAATTGAACCCGCTACTAGGTCCCTTATAGCTCAAGGAACTTATGCCCAAAAGTTGGGCACAGTCCGAGCTTGAAGCCCAAAGACAACAGTACCACAAAATCAGAATTTAAGAAGAGAATTAAAGGGGTTAAATGGAGATTTTGAGATAAGAATTTACCAAGTAACTTGTCTACTATGCTCCCCCAACGACCCCAACTCGAAGCCTCAACAATTTCCAACATGTAGAATTCAAATGAGCTCAATTGGAGCTCTATTGCTCAAGTTATCGCGTTTTCAACTTGAACAAATGAGCTGAAAAAGGGATCGGTCAACAATTAGAAGAGATGAAGCTCTTCAGCACTATCGACGCCCATGAGACAAAAAATATTCGTGATCACGGTGGTCAACCCCACGATCATGCTGAACAAAAACTGGCCAACCATAGGTCACTCATCACGGTCGCGGTGGTCGGCCACACGATTGCAATGAAGGTACTATCCAGCTTTTGCTGCAATAGTTGATCACCATGTCCAGAAATTCTTTGACGGGGTGTTTGGAATTCGTCCGAGACCTCGTGCACGCAAATGAATTATGTTACCCCCATCAAATTTGACATTTCAGACTCAAGGAGGGGTCGAAACTTCCAATGGAGGTCGTCTCGACAAATAGTAGGTCTCACACTCAAGTTTTGTTTTTGACCATATGCTAGAAGGTTGCTCCTAATGAGTTCGGAGTTGGGACTGAACCAAAGCTTCTTTGGGCCCAGGTCAATGTTTTGGAGCTAGCAAAACCAACAAAATTGCATTCTGAGGTCATTTACCTGAAGTATTCACGCAAATAACCATACCAAATGTAGATAACAAGAGAGACGAATTTGTTGTTAGGAATGATTAAATCCTATAAATTATTTAAATGATTGTTTGGGTATGTCGTGGAATTCTTTTGAAAGACAAGTCCTGAACAGTTTTTGTAGGTTGAGGCATAGGAATTATTGGGAGAGACGAGGCACTAAATTGGGGTTTATTGGGACTAATGCTACGAGCTTTCGGAATAGAATGAGATCTTCGTAAAGTTGGCACTTTGTGGGAACAGCGTAATCAACCTTTCAAACTTCAGAAGCTCCAAAACATGAAAACTTGCATAAAAACCAAAGAAATGAGTTGGAGTCACTATAAGAAAGCTCTAAATGTTGACAATATTGAAAAAGGGAGAAAATGACCAGGATGGTCATTACAGACCTCAGTGGAGGATAATATCCAAGAAGCGAGATTGAGATGATTCGGGCATGTGAAGATGATATGCACGGTTGCTCCACTATGAAAGTATGAGAGGTTGGCTATGGATGGTTTCAGAAGAAGTAGAGGTAGGACAAAGCTGGGGCGAGGTTATTAGATAGGACGTGACGCTACTTCAGCTTATTGAGGATATGACCTTATCTATAGGAGGCTATGAAAGACACAGATGAGGGTGGAGGGGTAGTAGATAGCTGAGAGTTGGCTCTCTTACCCTTCCATAGTAGTTATATTTTTTTGGTCTTCGATTACATTTATTATCTGTTGTTTCTTGTGCTTCGGTTTTTTAGTATTATTTCTTTGTAGTACTGTTCTTTTTCAGAATGCTTTGTAGTGCTATCTTTAGTATTTCATCGTTGTTTTTTAACTTCCATATTTCTTTTCCCCAACTGTTTTTCTATGTTATTTTCTTGAGTTCCCTACCTTTCAGGTAGGGGTAAGGTTTGCATACACTCTACCCTCCCAAGACCCCACTTGTGGAATTACTAAGTATGTATTTGTTAACAGAGTAGGGAAGATAATATTGCATTCTTTTCTACTGCCGCATTATTTTTCCCGCAATAGTCCACTCGTGCTGAAACTTGAATGTAAAACACTTGCTTCTTTTTTTTTAATGAAATAGTAAGAGTGCCTATATGTTTTTGCTATCCATGTTACTAAAATTTCCTTAACAACACTATTTTGCAGAAGTATTTTGTTCCCCACCAGTTGAAGGAAATGGAAATAGCTGGAAAGACGTAGTGAAAGACCAAATTACTACTCAGAAGGAGACGGGTACTGCTGTTTGCCGTGATGGTGGGAATTCCAAGAATCAAGTGCAACACGGGAGTAACTCTCATGTTTTTGCTCCACCTCCAGTTTCTTCCTTCTGCCCAGTTAATTATCTGAAGTTGTGTTCTGAGAGTCATGTGCAGGCATGGAATAACTCTCATGTTTCTGCTCCACCTCCAACTGCTTCACTATGCCCATTCCCTGTTGATCATCACCTTACAGTTTTTCCTTCTTCGAAGGTAAATCTATGATTTTTAGTTTGCTATGAATTTTACATGATTACGAAGTATGAGTCTGTAGTCTGTAGCCTTCTAAACAATGATCATGAGAAGTCGTATTGTAAGCAGGACATGCAACTTCCCTTTCCACCTAAATGAATTCATATGTCCATACCATTTGATCATGAGTGGTTAAGAATCTACCCCATTCAGTTTAAACTGAATCCATACATTCAATGTGCGCAGGAAAACAGCTTCCTGCAGGCTGTTACTTGTGTCATCTAAGTTTATTGATGAATAGTTGTCCTCGAGTCGTGTAGAGTCTATTGCCCATTCTTCCTCATTGTTTGGTTGCTTGTTCCTTTCATGTATTATCCCTCAGGTTTACTGTAACCTGTGATAGTCGTTAGTCCATCATGTGGTGTCCTTTGCTGTTAGAAAAATGGTTCCTCAAATCCATTAAAAGATACGTAAAGCATCTCATTGAAATTAATATAAGCGGATCTTACTGCTAACTTAAGCTGCTCTAATCGATCATTTACACATTCTAGTATGATCATCTGCAGTCATTTATAAATTTCTCCGGAACTTGATGTACTTGAGTATTTGTCTGGGAATGATTTTCTGTTGCACAAATAATTGATGCTTGGAACTGCTTTTAGCATTGTTGATTCAGATATCCTGAGGGTCTGCACTCATAATGAATGTGTATTGGGGATAAAGTACATTTCATCACAATTTTCCTGAAGTCCAAGACTTAAATGTTATGGTTTTGTAAAGCATGTAATTTCCTATTGCAGAGGCTGATTGGCACATCCCAAAGGCAGGGAATATTACACTATTTAGAGCTAAATTTATATGAGGTGCAAATCTAGCGTCTCATTGTTGAGGTGGTATTAGTCACCTCATAAAGCTACTTAAGGGCATGTGTTGTGCATGGTAGACTTGTAACAGTGCTTACTTTTTAATTGTGGAATGATGTACAGAGAGTTTATCATATTTTCTACCCTGCTTTCCTCTGGTATGAATGAGAAGATGGAAGGCTTGCTTTGTAGAACTAGTTAGTATAAAAATCCATGTCCTTTAATCCGTTAATCCTCTTGCTAATTATTCATGTCTGGATGGTTTTGTTAATTGATTAGAGCTTGCTAGATAAATATTGGACTGATCAGACTTAAATGAAGCAACATGACAGTAAAGATTCATATAGCCAACCCAAACTTGACTGAAGCATAGCTTTTGCTGTGATTTGAACATGCTCGATGATACAATCACTTCTTTCTTCTCTTATCATGCTTATCTTCTCTTCTGCTTTACACCAAGTGCTTTCTCTTAGTTCGAGTTTATCCAGCTCATCACAGTTACTTCCCTTGGTCTCTTGGAAATAAAGGAAGCATCTTTGGTCCTAGCTTCCTCCAAAACAATCATCTGGTTCTAAGGAAGGTTTGGGCTTGGACCCATTGGCCCAGGTCAGCAGAAACTTCAACAGAGTTGGGCCTAATATAACAAATACTCCAGACTCATTCCAAATTGAGATAGAAGCTAATAAACTATCGTCAATGGTAGCAGAAGGTGGGTTAGTAGTCGGCCCAGGAACCATTAATGAAGCGAACAATGGTCTTGCGTTGGCTGAAGAGCAAATTGATGATGATGCGATGTCTTTCATTCAATAGGACAACAAGGAGAGCTTGGCTGAACATGCAGAGGAGAACTGACAAATGGAAGAGGAGGGGGATGACACAGTAGAGGATATTTTGCCTCTCAACTCAGCAGTGGAAGAAGGTGCAACAGAATCAGAGAAGGCGATTCCCATGTGGGTCCAACAGAATATAATGAAGCTAAGCTAAGGAATTTGGAGTCCACAGCATAATTAAGCTAAGTAAGGAATTTGGAGTCCATTTCCAAGGCTGTGTGGAGGTGGCTTCGAATTTGTTCATGAAAATTGATGGCAAAAGACAAGTAACAGAAGAAGTATCAAATGCAATAGTGCCAACGACTCCAGAAGAAAAGATTCCAAAGGAGCTTAAAAACCTGGAACCAAGCAACAACTTTATTAGCTTTGGAACAATAAGCACCGGGGGTGGGGGGGGGGTGGTTCATGAACAATGTCATTGAAGGTTAACATAGTGTTGTGAAATGTGAGAGGCCTCAATGATCCTGGGAAGAGGTGGTTGATTAAGAACATGGTACACAAATGGAGGGCAGATGTATACTGTTTTCAGGAATCTAAATTAAGAGATAATATAAGGGAGATAATTAAAGAACTTTGGGCCAATAAAAGGGTGAAGTTCGCAAAGTTGGAAGCCAGAGGTAACAAAGGGGGGATTATCATTTTGTGGGACAGCAACATATGGGAGGGGGAAGTTTGTGAGGTTGGGGCTTACTGTATTACTGTAAGATTTAGGGGCAAAACACAAGATTTTAGCTGGCACTTTGCAGGTGTGTATGCTTCAAATAATAGAAAGGAAAGAGGAGGTATGGTGGGAGCAATCAGGAGCCTATTCAATGGCCCCTGGGTGATTGCTGGGGAGATCCATGTTGTGAGGTTCCGTTCTGAGAAGAAGAACTGCTATCGAATAACCAAAGCTATGGAGGATTGTTCAGAATTCATTGAGGATATGGAGTTGGAAGACCCACCACTGATAGGTGGCAGTTTTACTTGGAGAAAAGGAGATAGGCATGCTGCATCAGCAAGATTGGACAGGTTCCTATTTTTCAGAAGAATGGGAGGTATCTTTCAAGAAAATCAAACAAACTATTATGCTAGAGTTAAGACCATAGCCCCTTGCTACTAGAATGTGGAAATTGGGAGAGGTCACATCTTATTTTAAATTCAATAATTGGTGGCTGCAAATTGAAAATTTCATAGAGAGAGTTAAGTGGTGGTGAGACTGGGATTTTTTTAGGTAGACGAGACTATATTCTAGCTTGTTAGTTGAAGGCTCTCAAAGTGAAGCTGAAAGAATGGAGCAAAACTGTACAAGGTAATCTTGGCTTACAGAAACAAAACATCTTGAATCAGCTTTATGATTTAGATGTGATCCAGGAACAAAGGTGCTTGTCTGAAGGTGAGTCATATTTGAGGGCTGTTCTGACAGTAGAGTTTGAGGAAGTGGTAAAGAAAGAAAAATAGCATGGAGGCAAAGATCCAGCGTTGTTTGGTTGAAAGAGAGTGACAAAACACAGTTTTCCCACAGAACAACAAACAGTCACAAGAGATACAACAACATTGATAGTGTTCTGATCAACGAAACTAATGTCACTGACTCAAAGACAATCAGGGAAGAGATCATAGGTTTCTATCAAAACATTTACAGAGAGAACGATCACTGGAGACCTCAATTCAGTCCCAGAGAACAAGCTAAGCTCAATACAGAAGACAACCTCCTTCTTCAAAGTCAATTTGAAGGACAGGAAGCCAAAGAATGTGTTTTAAATTGTGCAGGAGACAAGACTCCTGGTCCAGATGGTTTTACCATGGCTTTTCTCATACAATGCTAGGAGATGGTGAAGGCAGACGTGATAGCAACCATCCGGCACTTGCATAGTTAAGGCTACTTTGAAAAAAGCTTCAATGCTACATTTATAGCTTTACAACATACCCAGTGCAATCCCACAAGTGGGGAACTACATTTATAGCTTTGATCCCAAAAAAGATGGGTGCATCACAGTTGAAGGATTTCAGGCCCATCAGCCTGATTAGCATTGTCTAAAAGATCATATTCAAGATCCTAACAGAAAGGCTCAAGAAAGTGATATCAAAGCTGTTGGATACATATCAATTGACTTTCATCAAGGGTAGGCAGATCATGGATGCCATACTTATGGTCAATGAATGTGTAGATGTGAGGAGAAAAACTAAAGTTCCTGGGATTCTATGTAAGTTGGACATAGAATAGGCATATGATCACCTCAACTGGGACGTTTTGTGGAACACACCGGAGAGGATGGGTCATATCTAGTTTTTTCTGCTTATGGGTTTTTGAGATGAGGGTTCCCAGGAACAACCTCTCTACCTTTATGAGGTAGTGGTAAGGTCTGCGTACATTCTACCCTCCCTAGACCCCACTTGTGGGATTCCACTGGGTATGTTGTTGTTGTTGTATTGGAGAGGATGGGTGTTGGGAATAGGTGGATAAATTGGTTGAAGTATTGTGTGAAAACAATCAAATTCTCAGTCTTAATAAATGGTACACTGGAGAGGATGGGTGTTGGGAATAGGTGGATAAATTGGTTGAAGTATTGTGTGAAAACAATCAAATTCTCAGTCTTAATAAATGGTACACTGGAGAGGATGGGTGTTGGGAATAGGTGGATAAATTGGTTGAAGTATTGTGTGAAAACAGTCAAATTCTCAGTCTTAATAAATGGGGTTCCTTTTTATCCTAGCTATGGGTGGATTAAGTAATATGTTGAAAACTGCACAATCAAATAACATGATTAGGGGGTTCTGGATGAATAATCGTGACAACAGGGCTTATCTATATCCCCTTTGCAGTATGCTGATGACACCCTAGTGTTCTGTGGTGCAAAGGAAGAACAACTAAAGCATCTGAGATCATTTTTATATTGTTTGAAACTGTTTTTGGATTTACACATAAACTGGGGCAAAAGTTTACTCTATTCAATTAATGAAGTCCAAGAAATCAATAGACCGGCTAGCATTATAGGAGGTAAAGTGGGAGAAATACCTACCATCTACTTAGAGATGCCTCTAGGAGCAATGAGCAAATCAAAGAATCTATGGAATTCAATGTTGGAAAAGTGTGGAAAAAAACTAGTAAATTAAAGAAGTCAATTCCTATCTTCAAGTGGAAGATTGACACTAATTAACAGGGTGTTGGATGCTATAGCAACCTACATGATGTCTTTATTCCCTAGACGAGTGAGTGTTTCAAAGAAGTTAAGACTCCATCATGAGAAATTTTCTATGACAAGGAAATGGAGGGGGAGAAAAGAAATATTACTTAGTGAAATGGGATGTGGTGTTGAACAACAAAAAAGAAGGGGGAATGAGCATAAAGAATCTCAAAGTTCAAAACTAGAGTCTCCTCTTGAAGTGGCTATGGAGATTTGTTTCTGTAGAACAAGGTTTGTAGAAAGATATTCTAATTTTCAGATATGCAATGGAGGGCTTATGGATTACTAAGGAAGTCAAAAGCCCTTATGGGGTAAGACTATGAGAGCAATTAGGAATCTATGGCCTAAAATATGGGGAAACTCAAAGTTAATATAGGAAATGGTAGAAAGACATCCTTCTGGAATGATGTATGGGTTGGCCAATACTCCCTGAAACAGTTGCATCCTGCGATCTATAATTTGAACCAACAGAAGGAGGCAACATAGCAGAAGTCAGAGACAATCAAGGATGGAATCTATCTTTTAGGAGAATATTGAATGACTGGGAAATAGACAGATTAGTAGGTTTCTACGTCTTTGGAGCAGGTAAACAACCTCAATACAAATGAGGACAGTTTACAATGGTTGAGGGTCAACAATGGGAGAGTAAAATCAGCTTATAGACATCTTGACTGGTTAGCTGAAATGCTTCTGCCATGGCCTTGGAAAATGATATGGAAAATCAAAGTACCTCACAAGGTGTCTTGTTTCACTTGGTTGGTAGCTGAGGAAGCAATACTAACTTAGGACAATTTTATGAAAAGGGGAAGGCAGTTATGCTCAACAACAACAACAACATACCCAGTGGAATCCCACAAGTGGGGTCTGGGGAGGGTAGAATGTACGCAGACCTTACCACTACCTCATAGAAGTAGAGAGGTTGTTTTTTGGGAACCCTCGTCTCAACAACTCATAAGCAGAATAAACTAGATATGACAAAAAGGAAAGGAAAGGAAAGGAAAAGAAAGGGAACAGAAAGAACGACTAATAATGAAAAACACATGACAGTATGTAAATATGATAAAATTAACACATATACGACAGATAATGACCACATGATATAAAACAAGACTACTCCTGCTACCCTACTATACCCCAAGGCCAGACATCCACCTATCCCTACCAACCAATTAGCCTACTACTCTAATTCGCGACCTCCACTCCTTTCTATCTAAGGTCATGTCCTCGGTGAGATCAAGTTTCGCCATATCTTGTTTGATCACCTCCCCCTAATACTTCTTCGGTATACCTCTACCCCTCCGTGTAACTCCCAAAACCAACCTCTCGCATCTCCTAACAGGTGCATCGGACTATGTTCAACTCTATGTATTCCTCTATCCATAGAGTATATTGAATATACAGAGATGACTATAACAAAATTTCTCTTATTGGTACTTCTTCTTTGCACATGTCCAAACCATCGCAGTCTCGCTTCCCTCATCTTATCAGCCATAGGTGCCACCTCTAGCTTCTCCCGAATGGTCTCATTCCTAATCCTGTCACTCCTGGTGTGACCACACATCCATCTCAACATCCTCATCTCTGCGACATGCATCTTCTGAAACATGTGCATTTTTTATTGGCCAACACTCCAACCCATACAACAAAGATGGTCTAACCACCAGTCTGTAAAACTTACCTTTGAGTTTAGGTGGTATCTTCTTATCACACAATACTCCAGATGCAAGCTTCCATTTGGTCCATGCTGTCCTAATACGATGTGTGACATCATCATTGATATCACCACTATTCTGGGTGATGGACCACAGATACTTAAAGTTTTCCCTCCTGGGATAGGTTGAGTGGCAAACCTCACATCACAGTTTGCTTCATCCCTCTCAACANTAGTCCATGCTGCCCCAATACGATGTGTGACATCATCGTCAATATCGCCATAATCTTGAGGTGTTTGCTTCTGTGAAATAGAAACAGAGACAGCAAGCCATAATCTTCCTTTATTGAACAGTGACAGGAAAAATGTGGCAGGTCTTTTTGAATTTAAGGGGTATCAGCTGGTCCGTGCGAAGACACACTTCAAATTTTCTAACATGCTGGAACAGAGAAGGGAATATGTTAGGTCACAAGGAGAGATGGAAGATTGTCCCAACATGCATTTGGTGGACAAATTTTAAAGGAAAGGACTCAGAGATGCTTTGAAAATAAGAGCATCCCTTTCCAGAGTTTGAAGTTGAATGCCTTATTACCTTTTATTTTTGGTGTAAACCATGTCCTCCACAAAGAGGTGGAGGATATTACTCACTTCTTAGACAGTTTAGGAGGGGTATAGAGGATAGATATTTTTTCTGGTTTTGCTCTCCATATACTCCTGATGTAATTACTACTGAAATACACCATTGGTGTATTGTTGTCTATAAAATGTTGACTTTATATTAAAAAAAACGATCACCTGGTTCTGAGACTGCCAGTCATTAACAATAAGAGGTGTTTCTGAATCAAGCCCAATAAGCAATTACACTTTCTTTTTGCTGCAAATGTGAACCTTCGTACTCTTATTTCCACCCTTGTCCTCTGTATGCATCCTATGCTCCATAAGTCAATTCATTTATTATGCATCTTATGTACCATAAGTCAATTCATAGATTGTCTTCTGCCTTTTATTATTGGTTAGTAAAACAAACCAAAGAAGAAACAAGACACATGTTTTATTTCTGAGTCAAACTCCAGGATCTATATTTCACCTTTGAACACATATATTTCTAAGACTACTAGCCTAAATTGTGTGGTATTTTTAACTACAAGGGCTGAACCACATTTGCTTGTAGTCTCCATTTGGGGTATAAGTAGGTGTTCTTTTTGGTTGAGTTGTTTATAAATAGGAAATCAGCTACAGGCTCATATCTGTATTGCATTGAGTGGCAACTCTATGAAATGCAATGATGCTGATGATAAATTTTCATTTCCTTCAATATTGATATGATTGTTACTGATGTTCATTGCACCTAGAGTAATATATGCATATACTAGTATAGCTGAAGACCTTGACTTAAAGCAGGGTGTTTCCTCACAAGATGAAAAAGCAGAAGACCCTGCTTTAGAAAGTTCCGGTTGTCCTTTCGGCACTCTTGTTGATTCCACATTCAATGAAGCTGGCAATACTCCAGGAGAAACAGGATACCCTAAGCTTGTTGATGCAGTAGGAGAGCCAACACACGAAGAGCTTTGTAGCCACAAACTAGACATTGGCAATACTGGTAAGGAACTGATCATCTATGCTAATCTACTTCTTGATCCCTGTAAATTCCTCCATGGAGTAGCCATTTATCTGCCAATGCTAGGCAACGGAAATAAGCTTAACAATGTAGAAAAACCTTTGAGTCTGGGTCCCCTACCATTCAACAGGAGATGCTGAAATTGCAGAGGCTTGGTTCGATCAAGTCGCTAAGTATTGTAAACAAGCTATTGGGGCTTACTCTCGGTAATTATATTGAAGTACATAATTGGTTAAAGATCATGAGACAGTTAGAATAAAAGACAACCCCATTTATTTATTATTCTTTATTTAAAATTTAGCCTATTATTTATTTGTAATTCAGATATTTGTTATAGTTAATAGTTTGTTGGAACCATCAGATAGTTAACTAAAAAATGGATCATTCCTTTGCTTTTGGAAGACCATCACATAGTTTCATCATTTCCCTTCTAAGCCTTCTATTTCACTTTTTCTCCCTCTGTTATCTTTTAGGAATAAAAAAGCATCCGAGACATAAACTAATTTACTATTCCAACAGATTAGGGAGGCTGTACTATTGCATTCTTTTTTAGTGTTAACTGTAGCTGTTTCATTCATTCCAATAAATCACTCATGCTGGAACTTGGATTGTGAAATTTCCCTACCAACCATGTTTTGCAGAAGTATTATGTCTCCCGCCAGCTGAAAGAGATGGACATAGGTTTACAGACATTTGGGGAAGCCAAACCTGTATCCAAAATGGGATGTCTAATGTTTTTTGCAGTGATGGTGGAAACTCTGGGAGAGAAGTGCTTCCGGAAGGGAGTAACTTTCATATTACTATACCTCCAACTTCTTCCCCATGCCCAGTTAATAATGTACCTCCCTCTGCTGATCATGTTCCAACAACTCTTCCTTCCTCAAAGCGAGTTTGCCTTCAGCCACCAAGAAGGCACTTTCCTTGTTATGGCTGGATCGAAAGTGATGGTGAAGAGGAAGTTGACGACTTCATACAATTACCACCAATGCAATGCGTAGAGTTTAGTATATAAATAGTTGGGTTGTATCAAGGCAAAAGACTTTTGAATCACCATGGTTGCTGCTTCTTCCATTTAAATTCTCTTTTCCGAATAGACCATGCATGAACTTGAAGGAGACTATGCTATGTATGAACTTATACATGGATGCCAGAATTGTTCATTTCTCCTTATGCAACATCTATCCAATTAGTATGAGACAAAATTATTGTTAGGGTTTAATCCCGAGCCCGATATGGATTTAATTTTATAAAATGTTCTCGACATATTAAAAATTGTTTTAGAAAAATGCCTCACTTTCACTTTTTACTTCAATCTAGTGGGTAAAAACTGCTCTTTCCAAATTTATCCTCTTTCTACCTTACAAATGTTTACCAATTATGAAGTACTAGTTAATTTGTGCAGTCTTCAAATATCTTATTTAAAATTTTTATGATATCAAAAATATTTTTAAAAAAAATTCATTTTAGCCTTTGAAATCCAATAAATTATGTCTCAACTTTTTAACTCATTTTATTGCCATGAGCATTTTAGTTATGTTTTTCTCATTAATTACTTAACAATTTTAGCCTTTTGAAGTTACTAAGAGGCCGTTTGGTAGAATTTATAAATAATGCTAAAGAAAATGTGTTAGTAATGCTTGCATTAATTATACATAGATAATTTTTTAGGTATTGTTTGGTTTGATTTATTAAAAACAACATATTGCATAAAAATATTTATTTATAAAGATATCCTTCACAATTACGGTGAAAAAGATGTAAAAAAAATTGAATAATAAAGTCTTTAATCATGCTAAAATATGCATTAAACTTCTTGCTTTACTAATACATAGAAATACATGATATTAGTATTACACACTCTAATAACAGTAGAGTATATAATTAATGCTCGCATAAGTTATACATAACACGAAAAATTACCAAACAAAATATTACTAATATAAAAAGTTGGTGCATGGATTATTTTTAGAAAAAATTATGCAACTAGTCAAGATTTTTAAATTATTTATTAAAAGTTACTATACTTTTAAAATATTATTAAATATATCTAGATTATATCATAATGGCAAATTAATGATATCCTAATCTAATTTCTTTTTTCCTGAACTGATTTGACACTTTTATGTTAAAAAAAAACCCAAACAATTATGAAAATTGTACACGTTTCTTTTTCTTTATTTCCTCTTCTATCTTCCCATTTTCAATTTTTCACTTCTCTCTCTTCTTTCATCCTTTTTTTTTTCTTCAAAAAGTTCAAAATTTTATTCCTAAAGAAATTCCATTGATTCTGGTAACAAAATTTTCCATCATATATTTTGTGGGTATATTTTACGATTCTATACACGTATTTATGCTTGTTTATGAATTTCTGTAGGGTTTAAGCATGAATGTTCAATACAATGTCGATGAGAAGTATTTCATGAATTTATTGGGGAGTTTTTTCTTTGATTTTTGCATTACTCAAGGATTGATGGAATGGTGGAAGAGAGGAGATCAAAGAATATACAGGATCCATTAGTATAAGCAATGATTCCGAAGATAGAAATGTGGAAGAATAACTTGTATTAATTGATGTTATTTAAAGCATCTGTTTCTCGTGAATTTAGAGAAATGAATTTTTTCCAACAATTTTTATATTTCTTTTAATGATTTGTATCCATTACAAATAGGTACGCCATTGTGTTTGTTTAATGTACAATGACAAATAGGTATGAAGGGTGATTTGTATTCTAATTATAAATGTGATTTGTATAAGTCTCAATAGGATACAATTAATAAGTTTGGTTTGTTATGTTTCTATTAACAGAATACCTAATCCTATGTGTGTATTTATAGATGTGATTTGTATCATGGTTATGAGTAGGGGTTGTATTCTATTTGCTTATGTATTTATAATTGTGATCTGCTATTTCCACTGCATTATGGTTTGTATCATAAATTTATTATAAGTGTTAACAGCATACCTAAATATATATATTTGAGTTGTATATTATATATTAATGTATTTATAAATGTGGTTCATATCCCAATTACAAATATGACTCGTATCCTAAGTTTATTAAAAGTGTTAACAGGGTACACATTTATAAGTGTGGTTTTGTATTCTATATATAAGTGTAGTTTTAAAGTGTTATTTATTACAAGTGTAGTTTATAAGTATTGTTTATTACCAGTATGGCCTATATCCTAAGTTTATTATAATGCGTTGACTAGCTACCCATTTAATGTTTTTATAAATGTATCAGGCCAAACACATATGTAGTCCCTTAAACTTTGACCCTAAATTTTATTTGAGAAAATCACAAATATATATACATTTTAGACTCAATTTTACCTCTATGTGTCAACCTCTTAAAAATATTTACACTTTTATCAAACTTTATGTTACTTCTTTAGCCTTTATGTCATATCCTTAACTTTTATTTTTGTTTTTAATTTTTTTTGGCATAATTTGGTAAGTAATGATTGACATTTTTGGGTAAAAATAGAGGTTGACAAATAGAGGTAAAATTGGGTCTAAAAATATATACTTTTGCAATTTTCCCTTTTATTTTGGCATTTCAACTCAATCTTGTTTCATTTTAACCCTTTAACTCTAATTTTCATATTCTATTTTAATACTTTAATCCAAGGAATCAACAAAATTGGGGAGGGCGTACTTCACGTGCCATGACATGGCATAAAAGCTAATTAAAAATACATACACAACCCCTCTAACTTGACTTTACTTTTTATTTTGACACTTTATCTTGTCTTGGTTCTATTTTAACCTTTTAACTTTATTTTATATGTAGCATTTAAACACAATTACTAACTTTATAATTTTTTTATTTTTATATTTGTTCTTTATTTTTATTTATTTTTATTTTAGTATCGATGTTTTTTTGTTAGTTTTTATAAAAAAATTCTTAAAGAATTAACAGACAACTTTTTTTAAAAAATAATATTTTTTAGAGTTTCTCTATATTTCTTTTTTAAAAATAACCAAGGAAAGTGTGCCGGTTTTATTTTTTAAATAATCAATTAAATAAAATAACATCATATATTTTATTTTTTTTCATATTCAAATTTTGTAGATTTAACTCACAAGCTTTGCGGATACAAAAAATGTGAAGTAGTATTTGAGTTAAATCCACAAAGCTTGAATGTGAAAAAAATAAAAATATCTAATGTTATTTAATTTAATTAATCAGTTAAAAAAGAAAATCAACACAACTTTCCTTGGTTTTTTTTTTTAAAAATAAAATATTATCTATTAATTATTTAATATTAATTAATTAATTAAAAAGAAAATCAACACACTTTCCATAGTTATTTTTTTTAAAAGGTTATAGAGAAACTCTAAAAAATAATTTTTTCTTAAAAATTGTCTATTAATTCTTTAAGAAATTTTTTAAAACTAACGGACAAACGTCGATTATAAAATTAAAAAAATCAAGAACAAATATAAAAATAAAAAATTATAAAATTACTAATTGTGTTTAAATACTACATAAAAATAAAGTTGAAAGGTTAAAATAGAACAAAGACAAAATAAAGTGTCAAAATAAAAAATAAAGTCAAGTTAGAGGGGTTGTGTATGTATTTTTAATTGTCTTTTATGTCATGTCTTGGCATGTGAAGTACACTCTCCCCTATTTTTGTTGATTCTTTGGATAGAAGTGTCAGTTGTGTCTATATTTTTTAATTAGCTTTTATGCCATGTCATGACATGTGAAGTACGCCCTCCCCAATTTTGTTGATTCCTTGGATTAAAGTATCAAAATAGAATATGAAAATTAGAGTTAAAGGGTTAAAATGAAACAAGATTGAGTTGAAATGCCAAAATAAAATTTAGGATAAAGTTTAAGGGACTACATATGTGTTTTGGCCTGATTATAAGTATGAATTCTATCATTTATGTTTATGTATTTATATGTTGTTTGCCATTATCATTATAGTGTAATTTGTATTCTAAGTTCATTATAAATGTTATCAAAATTCCTACTTATAAGAGTGATTTGTATCCAATTACAGTGTAATTTGTCTGATATATTACAGTGTGGCTTGTATCCTAAGTTCATTATAAATATTTTCATAATATTTAATTATAAATATGTTTTAATTTGTATCATTTGTTAAAAGATGTGGTATGATATTCTAAGTTTTTTTTTAATGTTTACAGAATGCCTAATTATAATTGTGATTAGTATATTGTCTGATATCCCAGTTACAAGTGTGATTTGTTAGTGTTGTTTATTATCCTATATACCTAGTTGCAATTGTAATTTGTATCATATGTGTTAGTATATTTATAAATATATTTTCTATCCTAATTATAAGTGTGTGTTGCATCTCAAGTGTTGATAGGTTTTTATGCGCTAATGTATTCTATTAAGTATGTTTGGATGTAAATTGATAATGTATCTATTTTGTATTTTATTATTTAAATCAATAATGTATTCACATATGCAGGGAACAATTTTTTATGTTAAAAATAGAGCTTCACACATGCAGTAGTATATTAACAACCATATCAAAGAACATTTGACTGTGTATCAAATAATTGTTCTGCTCAGACATAAAGCTTTGCTATTTTTCTTTAATAAAACATACTATCATTGTGTATTTTTAATGGGGCATTCTTACATTCAATCTTGTACTTCACCAATTTCTTTAGCAACTTCATTCATTAGTTTTTCTAAATGTTATATTTTTTCACCATAATAGCCTCTATCGTATAATCAACATAATAGTTATCGTCATTTTATCTTCCTGCATGCATGATCAGAAAATCAATGTTCTCCATATCTTATTATATTTCACGTAAAACTTGTAATCACACAAAAATTATTCCAATTATACACAGTAATATTGTATTCCAAAATCATTAACATACAATTCTACAAAACTATTCAACAATTATTAGTGTTCTTAAAATAGAAAATCACATAAATATATTTTTAAAATATTATTTTTCAGTAAATAAATATGTGTCTCAATCTCTGCGTATTCTATACCATTATTATATAATTTTGTATCCAAAATAAGTATAGCCTACTAATTTCTTATAAAAAATGATACAATAATAAGATACTACACAAAATATGTATCCAGCTCATTGTATTCTAATTATTTTGAATTACGTACAATTAAGAAGACACTACACAAAATATGTCTCTAGCTCATTATTTTCCAATTATTTTGAACTACAATTAATAAGACATTACATAAAATACATATTCAGCTATTGTATTCCAATTGTAAGCTAAAATATATATTTTTTTACTCGAACTTACCTCTATATCAATTGTGGAAACATTCAACTTGTTATAAGCCCAACATAAAAAGATGAAATATCCCACAATCAATTTCTATTCGGAAATATTATATATATATTTTTTTGAAAATATTGTATAACAACAGTTTACGTATATGACAGACAATTTTTAATTTTTTTTTTATATCTAACACTCTGTGTATTCCAAAACTTTGACATATGACTTGTATCCAAATTGAATAAATGTACCTAATCCTCTTTATCCCAAAAAGATAAAAAGGCACAAATCAAATTGACATTCAAATTATATCAAAATTTAACAAATGTATGCACTTTGTTTTATACTGACAAATCAAACTAGAATATAAGTTTTCTTATATAAAAAATACAACAACATGAAACAACACAAAAAAGTATCTCCAAGTCATTGTATTTCAAAAATAAAAAAATAAAAAAATTACTTAAGTAGATCATTTTTAATAAATAATTACTGATTTTAGCGATACTTTTTATTTATTACCATTTATAACAATATATAACAATACTATGATAAATCCACACTTGTACTAAAAGTGCATCATGCATTCAATATAAATGTATTATAACTGTTCAGTAAAAATAATTTATTATTGCTATAAATAATAAATATTTTTTAAATCTAGTATATCTATGTAAGTTTTCCAAAAAATTATATACCACAATCACTTTAAAATTTCTAAAATTCTTAATATATTAATAAGCTTTATATTTCACAATAGTTGTGGAAGAAAAATACAATTAGGAGAATCTATAATTTCTCCATAATTGAGGTTAAGAATAATTTTGTTTTAAAACTAAACTGTTTGAATCAATGTTTGAACTTAGCATCAATTTGAAATTAAAGTTTCGATCTCTTATTTTTCAGCCACAAATTATCCAATCGAGTTTGCTTTGACAATGGAGAAGTGAATCTGTTAATGGATGAGAAAGACAAAGATGGTATAACTGAAAATATCATATCCTAATTGGTAGCATAAGTGATTGATTTTTTTTAAGGAAGCAATTATCATTTTTGAAAGATCCTTTATCATGATTTTCTTTAATTTGTTATTTATTAGTACTTGTATTCTATTTATTTTAAAAAAATTAAAATACATTAATTAAATGAATAGCATTCAAAATGTATGTCACGACCCGACCTAGGTCTAGGAGTGACATGACGAATGGGAACTCGAGAGTCCACAAACAAGCCTCAGGTATCCATATTCACATCATCGATTTGGAAGCGTATATATATTTAGTAAACACATAGTTCTAAGGGACGGAAAAATAGGACTCACGTTATGAGAATGTCATAGGGATAAGAGATTAACATGGATTCACATAGCACGTAGCACATAAGAACTAAGGGGCAGGTAAGTATGATTTACTCTATGGGGCAATACGGGACTTAGGATCTTCCACATTTCCAAATCAAAACATACATACTTATCATAATTCTCATAATCAATCTATAATAGCCATATCCAATAGATAACCATAATCATAAGCTCCAAATACAACACATAACATATNNNNTCCCATGTAGCACTCTATCATAATTCTCATAATCAATCCATACTAGTTATATCCAATAGATAACGATAATCGTAAGCTTCAAATACAACACATAACACATAGATCTGACAAGAGTCTACAAGATGTCCAATAATGCCTCTAGTCATAAGATAGGACGGGGGCCAAGACATGTCTCGGGCTCACCCTCAAGTAAAATAACATGAACAAGACTTCATAGGTAGAGGAATGGTGGCTTGACCTTGGAAGATAGGACTCACCATAACAAATGTCTCAAATCCAATCTAGCTGTCAAACAGTGGATAAAGGTAGGCTCCGGTTCCTACATGGTTTAATCATATAGGCAAAAAGTATGCGTTAGTACATTTGAATGTACTAAGTATGCGGGCATGTAATGCATATGAAACGACCCCAAAAAATACCCGAAAATGTACCTTGGAAGTACCCGGAATCGTAATTTTCATATATCTAAGAATTTGTTCGTTATTTTGAAAATCTAACTTCATATTCTTGTTTAGGGGGTCAAATTGAGTGGGAAATGGGTCTAACCTGAATTTTAGAGCAACCGTATCAAAATCCAAAAATCGCAAAGAATGCTATTTAGGAGGGTTAATTTTGAAGGGATATATCTCTTAGCACACAAAGAACTAGGTAGCCCATAAACTACCATCTTAAATCTCTTTGAATTAGCTTTCCAATGCACTTGGTTTCACCTCATTTCAAGTTCAAATGAAGGAGTTATGCCCATTTTCGTGGAACTCGCTCATGCAAAAAATGCAATTTCCAGTGGCTATTAGCTTTAACTCCGCGACGCGCCCATGTGTTTTTTGATGCCTGTTTTAATTTTTTTGGGTCCAAGACTTGTAAGTCTTGGGCCTAAGGGTTTTCGTTGAAAATACATATACTTAGCCTTATTTCACCCTCATATCATCCTTAACATTCCCAAATATCCTCTCAAACATTTAGACTCATATTTCACCCTAAATTCAAGTCCCAAACTCAAGACCAATCTTACGGATTTCATCAAGGATCTCATTTAAGCTTCAAGTCTCCATTTTTAATCTTCTTCAAAGGTTCTCCAAAGTCAAGGTATGTGGTGTTGAACCATTGGGTCCTTCCACCCATGGTGCCTAAGCCTCCTTTTTACTAATATTGCATGATTTAAAATTGATTTTATATGTGGGTCTTGTATACTGAGAAATTTACTGCACAGTGATTCTAGTTTATGAAAGTATGGTTGTTTTAGCATGTTTTGAGCTCTAAATCTTGGATTTGATGAGGGGTTTTGATGTGTATGTCTTGAGGGTGTTGCAAGGTGTTGATTGATAGTTTTACAATGAAATTTTTTGCATGATTTTATCTCTAAATTATATGGTCTTTTACCCCTATTACACATGCGCCAAGTATTTGATAAAATGTCCGGCAAGGATTTTTTGAGGAATTGCGGGTCCAATGCATGTTTTATGAGTTGAATAATGTTATGATCACTAAATGATGATGGAATGATGATAAAACAATGGTATGCATATGATGTATAATGATGAGAGGAAATATAGGTATATGATGACTTTATGATGATGAAAGTATGTTGTACATGTGTTGAATTCATGAAAAGTATCTATAATGTTGCAAGTTGATTGCCTTGTTGAGGGGGTACCAAGCCTCAATCATTTTATTGAGAGGACACCAAGTCTCAATCACCTTGACAAGGGGATGCCAAGCCTCGGTTGCCTTGTTGAGGGGGTACCAAGTCTCAATCACCGTGTTGAGGGGGTACCAAGTCTCAATCACCTTATTGAGAGGGTGCCAAGTCTCAATCACCTTAACGAGGGGGTACCAAGCCTCGGTTACCTTGTTGAGGCAGTACCAAGCCTCAAACACCTTATTGAGAGGGTTTCAAGTCTCAATTACCTTGACGAAGGGGTGTCAAGCCTCGGATGCCTTGTTAAAGGGGTATCAAGCCTCAATCACCGTTCAAGGAATGGTGTGCCTTGGAGTTGGGAAGTAGTTCACTTGGTCTATTATATACATATGATATCCTATATGAGTATGAGTTATCTAAGCATGTTTTGCTTATGCATTTAACATACATGCCATTTGGCTATACTATGCCTATTGTCTATTGCATGCATTTTGATTATGAAGCCTATCTATTATTGCATTGCATCCCACATACTTAGTACATTCAAACATACTAACACATACTCTATGCCTACATGATGGTACCATGTAGGAACCGGAGCTCCTATTGATTCTTCTTGTGGCTAGATGGATTGTTCAAGTTAGCCTTTGGTGAGTCCTCCATTCCGGGGACAATGACTATTCTCTTATACTATGTTTCAAGACTATCTTTTTTTTATGTATGTATTAACTATGAGGGTGAGCCCAATTGATTTTCTTGGACCCGTTCTTATCTATATAGTGGATGTGTTATTGGACATGTTATGTATTATTCTTGAGGTTTGACTCACTTATGATATTCAAGCTATTTAAGTATAAATCTCTCTCTTTCCCTTAGTCCCAATTACCCTTGTTTATGTTTCTTACATTATTTTACATTGCTTCCGCGACCAAAAATGTGTAATAATATGCTATGAGGCTTGTACCAATTCCCTTTGTTTATGTTTCTTACATTGTCTTACATTGCTTTCGCGACCAAGGATGTGTAATGATATTCTATGAGGCTTGTTTGAGGTCCCTTCAGGTTCCCCATTTGCCGGTCATGTCTAGGCCCTAGGCTTGGGTTATGAAAAAGATGGTATCAGAGCGCTAGGTTGATAGATCCTTGGAGTCCAACACACCACATCGATTAAAGTTTTATTCATGGTTATGTTGTGCACCACAACTATGAGTAGGAGACTATGCAATGTTTTAGGAAAGGTTTTCCTTCATCATGGTCTATGTCATGCTTTAGAAGTGAGATAGGGCTTTTTCCTCTAATGAATGTTCTTTGCTCTTTTAGTTGATCATGCCGCTTCAAGGAGGAAGACAAAGGAAGGTAAGTAAAAGGTTTTGATTTTGATGGATTCGAGTTTCACTATTTCTTCTCTATTGTTTTAGTTGATGGTATGGCTTCTTGTGTGTCCCGAGTGGTTATGTGAACCTTTAGTGTCTATCTTTTGGTTGAGCATATAGTTGCTAGAAATTCCATAAGTGTTGATCCATGTTCTTATTGCATAGAAGTCTTGTCTTGTGATCTTGATTGAACTTAGCTTGATGTGTTGGAGGTCTTGGGATTGTTTGGCTACTTGCATAGCATGTTTCCAATGAGTGTAGAACCCATAAGGTTGTAATATGATGGTTGAAGATGGTTGATCTATTTAGTCAACCACGATGGGTTAGTCACTTCTCTAAGATTGATCTTTGGTTCGAGTTTTGTCCCCAAGTGATAATAGGGTAGGAGATATAAAACAATCTATTTTGTCAACTACAATGGGTTAGTTAATTCTCTAAGATTGATCTTTGGTTCGAGTTTTGTCCCCAAGTGATAATAGGGTAGGTGATATAACAAAGTATCCTTTTTAGACTAGGAGTGTGCATTTTGAATATTGATAGAGTTGTTTGGTTGGCTTATGCATCGATTGTGTTTATGGGTTTCATGAATAGGGTCTTAAAACCCTACCTTGATATATTTGTGGTGGTCTCTAGTG
>DF367267.1:1026-19740 GCA_000787875.1 Solanum virginianum | reverse complement strand
TTTTCTGTTTTATTTATGAGCTCTGTATAGGTTTCACTAATTTCTGAATTAATATCTTCTTCCATGGTTTCTTCTTCTATATTGTCTATCCTTAAATTATCGTGCTCTTTTATTTCTATTTTTTCTTTATACTTTTGGATTTCATTCATTAGTCTAATTTCTTCATTTGTTTCCTGTTATTTTTCATATATGTCTTTTAGTCTTTGGAGTTCCATCATATAGATAAGCTCATTTCATCATCATAGCATCATTCCTATCATTACTAATGCCTTGGACCTTCAACTCCTCAAGAAACTACATCCGGACATTTTATCAAACACTTAGAGGGTGTGTAATGCTAGTATAAAACCATGAAATATAGAGATGAAATCATGTAAGAAAATCCATTGTAGAACCATCAATCAACACATTGCAACACCCTCAAGCAACATACATCAAAACCCCTCATCAAAACTTACAATATATCTAAGATTTATAGCTCAAAACATAGCAAAACAATTACAACTTTACATAGCTTTTACATAGTTCATAGACAAGTTCATCCAAGTAAAGCCAATTGTAAAATCAACTTTAAATAATACAAATTGAGTAAAAAGGAGATTAGAGCAACATGGGTAGAAGAACCCAATGACTAAAACCTACATACCTTAGCTTTGAGGAAGCTCTTGATGAAGATTGAAAATTGAGGCTTGAAGCTTGAAGGAAATCCTTAGTTCCGGATAAGGGTCTTTAGACTTGAATTTGGGAGTGAAAATATGGCTAAGTGTTTGACAGTACGAGCACTTCTGAGGCATATTTTCAAGCACTTTTTAGGGTCGTTTCAATATCTCCCCCTTGGGAACATTCATCCCCGAATCTCAAAGAAACATATATGAGAGACATACACATGATGATTTCAGCACAAATAAGGATGCAACAATGCACTTAAACATCATTTCAAAAATCTCAACATAAGTGTAAAATCATCATGAACTTAGACTTGAATGAATGCAAATATCATGGGCTGAATTTAGACTTGAAATCAGATAGGGGACTTATATCGATACCTTAGGTTTGAGTGTACTCGAAAAGATTAGGATATCACTTTTGCATGTCCACTTCGGCCTCCCATGTAGCACTATCAACTTGTTGATTCCTCCAAAGGACCTTGGCGTAAGCCACATCCTTGTTCCTCAGCCTCTTCACTAGTCTATCCAAAATTTGAACCAAAACCTCCTCATAAGTCAAGTTATCCTTAATAACACCCACAACATCAAGTGGCACAATAGCATTAGGATCACAAACATATTTTCTTAATATAAAGATATGGAACACAGGATTAACCAAATTTATTTCACTAGGCAACTTCAACTCATAAGCTACATTGCAAACCCTCTTTTAGAGACATGGAACACCGAATGAACCAAATTCATTTCACTAGGCAACTTCAACTCATAAGCTACCTTGCCAACCCTCTTTATTACCTCATAAGGACCAACATATCTTGGACTCAACTTCCCTTTTTAACAAAATGGACCACAGCTTTCTGCGGAGAAACTTTCAAATAGACCCAATCATCCACTTTGAATTCAATGTCTCTTCTTCTCACATCAGCATAGGATTTTTTAGGCCTTTAAGCTATTATCAACCTTTTCTTAATCATCCTAACCTTCTCAAGAGCCTCCACAACAAGATCCAGTCCTAATAAAGCCGCCTCTCCAATCTCGAACCAATCAACTGGTAATCTGCAACATCTCCCATAAAGAGCCTCAAAAGGAGTCATACCAATGCTAGAGTGATAGCTATTGTTGTAGGCAAACTCAATCAATGGAAGATGATCATCCTAACTACACTTAAGCTCTAAGACATAATTCCTAAGCATATCCTCAAGTGTTTGAATGGTTCTTTCGGCTTGGCCATCTGTTTGAGGGTCAAAGGCCATACTAAGGTGAACTTTTATACCAAGATCCCTTTGAAAAGACCTTCAAAAGTGTGAAATGAATTATGCACCATGATCCGATATGATGGACAAAGGGACCCCATGTTAGCTCACCAACTCATGGATGTACAACCTTGCATACTCTTTAGCCCTATATGTGGTCTTAACTCATAGAAAGTGAGCTGATTTCATCATCCTATCAACCACAACTCAAATGTATTCAAAATCTTTTCTAGTCTTGGGGAACCCAACCACAAAATCCATATTAATCACCTCACACTTCGAAGAGGGAATCCTTACGTCTTGGGTTACCCCACCCAACCTTTGATGTTCGGCTTTGACTTATTGACAACTATGCAAATCAGAAACGAATTTGGCAATGTCCCTCTTCATGCCTCCCCACCAATACATATCCCTCAAGTCTCTATACATTTTGGTGGAACCAGGGTGTTTAGAATAAGAAGAATTATGGTCCTCATCAAGGATTTTCTCCCTCAAACCATCAACATAAGGCACACACAACCTACCTTGGTACCTAAGGGTACCATCTCCCCCTTGAGAGCAATCCTCTACCTTGCCTGTTTTTACCAAGGCCTTCAATTCAAGCAAGGAGGAGCCAAAATCTTGTTTTTCTATCACCATCGACCAATGAAGACTTACACCTATCAATAACAACAACATAATCATCACCAACCTTTTCCAACCTAAAGCCCAATCTAGCCAATTGATGCACCTCTCTAGCCATTTCCTTATCACCACCATCGATATGGGCTAGGGTACCCATAGACACCCTACTCAAAGTATCCGCCAAAATATTTGTCATGCTGGATGATAGTGCACACTAATATCATAGTCTTTAAGAAGTTCCAACCATCTCCTTTGCCTCAAATTGAGATCTTTTTAGTGAAGACATATTGGAGGCTCTTATGATCAGTGAACACATCCACATGCACCCTATACAAGTAGTAACGTCAAATCTTTAATGCAAACACAACGACAGCTAACTCTAGATCATGGGTAGGGTAGTTCCTTTCATATACCTTAGATTGTCTAGAAGCATAATCTTTGACCTTACTATTTTACATATACACACAACCCAAACCAACCCGGGAAGAATCATAATACACCACAAATCCCTTAAGCCCATCCAATAGTGACAATATAGAAGCGGACACAAGCTTGTCTTTTAATGTTTAGAAGCTCCTCTCACACTAATCGATCCACATAAACTTAATATTCTTTTGAGTCAATTTTGTCATAGGGGAAGCAATGGAGGATAACACATTCACAAACCATCTATAATAACCTGCTAGGACCAAGAAGCTCTTGATATTCGACAGGGTCAATGGTCCAGGCCAATTTCTAATCACCTCGGTCTTCTTAGGATCCACCTTAATACCATCCCCCGATACCACATGACCCAAGAATGCAACCTCCTTCAACACAAATTCATACTTTTCGTATTTGGCATAACATTTCTCCTCCCCCAATCTTTGCAAAACAACCCTCAAATGTCCCATATGCTCCTCCGTAGATCAAAATATCACCAATGAAGACCATAACAAAGGAATCAAAGAAAGGTTTGAAGAACCTATTCATTAGGTCTATAAAGATGGCCGGTGCATTGGTCAACCCAAAAGTCATCACAACAAACTTATAATGCCCATATCTAGTCTGAAAAGTCATCTTAGGAATATCAGATTCCCTCACCCTCACTTGATGATACCCGTACCGAAGATCAATCTTAGAGAAATAACTAGCCCGATATAATTGATCAAACAAGTCATCAATTTTTGGAAGTGGATATCTATTCTTTATAGTGACCCTATTGAGTTGCCAGTAGTCAATACACATTCTAAGGGATCCATCCTTCTTTTTCACAAATAACACCGGTGCACCCCAAGGTGTTTGGCTAGGCCTAATAAACCCCTTCTCCAACAAATCCCTCAATTGCTCTCTTAACTCCTTCAACCCCACTAGGGCCATACGGTAAGGGGGATGGAGATAGGTTGAGTATCGAGGAGGAGGTCTATACCAAAATCTATTTCCCTTTTGGGAGGAACATCGGGAAGGTCATTTGGGAAGACATGAAGAAACTCATTTACAACTGGAATTGACTCTATAGAAGGGACTTTAAAATCTACATCTTTAACCTTCACAAGATAATACAAACACCCCTTAGAGATCAACTTACGAGCTTTAATGCAAGAGATAAACCTACCTTTTAACACCATATCTTGACTCTCCCACTCAAGAACGGGTTCATTTAAGGAATTGGAACTTGACCCTATGGGTTTAACAATCAATAGAAGCATAGTAGGCATGCAACCAATCCATCCCAAAAATTACACCAAAATCTACCATGTCTAATTCAACAAGATCACAAGGCAATGACTTATGCAAAATGCAAATAGGACAACTTCTATAAACTTTCCTAGTTATAATAGAGGCACTAATATGAGTAGACACTTCATATGACTTATGCAACAACTTGGGGTCAACATGGAACTTTTGGGCAACAAAGGGGGTAACAAAAGAATGAGTGGCACCCAGATCAATCAAAGCATATATATCAAAGTAAATGATTTTCAACATACCAGTAACAACATTATGAACCTCACCAACCACTTGCCACAAAATAGAGCATAAAACCAATTTTGCCTTGGGGCACCACCATGAGGACCACGTCTACCCAATGGAACTGCATTTGTACCCCAGCCTTTTCCACGATTTCTTGGACAATCCACCCTTTTGTGACCAAGCTCCTAACAATCAAACTATGCATTAGCACCCTTCGAACACAGGCCCTTATGACTCTTCCCACATGTAGGATATATACCAATGGGAGCCACACCACTACCTCTTTGAGGCCAAGGCAATTCATTGGCAAATCCTCTATTAGTAGCATGATGAGACCCTTGGCCTTGATGGAACCGGCCACCACTTAGGACGGGCCTTCTTAGCCTCATGCCCCCTTCTCTTTCTCAACTTTTCTTTCTCTATTTGCTCAGCATATGTCATCAACCAAGATATGTCCATGTCATTAATTAGCAAAGTAGACCAACATTCCTCACTCACCAAGTCGTAGACCCCCATCACAAACTTGTTCATCCTAGATATAGGATCATCCACCAAATGAGAAACATACTTTGAAAGTTGATTAAACTTGAGAGCATACTCCCTCACACTCATAGAACCTTGTTTCATATTCATGAACTACACCAACTTAGCTTTCCTAAGCTCAAGAGGGAAAAACGGGCTAAGGAAAGCCAATTTAAACTCCTTCCAAAGCACCATATAACCATTTCCTTTCTCCCCCTTCCATCGATCATACCATATTTTGGCTACCCCTTTGAGTTGGTACACCACCAACTCTGCCTTTCATTCGGCCCAATACCCATGCTATTTAAGATCTTGTGGAACTCATCAATAAACTCTTGTGGATCTTCATCCACCCTTGACCCTTAGAACAACTAAGGATTTATTCTCATAAAGTCTCTTACCCTAGTACCCAGGATAGTAGCATGAGGAGCTTGGATCCCTTGATTGACTTGGTTGGCCACAACTTGCGCAAGCTTAGTGAGAGCATCCCTGATATCCCTGAGATCACCATTGGATATAATGTTGGATTTGATGAGGGGTTTTGATGTGAATGTCTTAGGGGTGTTACAAGGTGTTGATTGATGGTTTTAAAATGTATTTTCTTACATGATTTCATCTCCAAATTGTATGGTCTTTCACCCCCATTACATACCCCCAAGGTGTTTGATAAATATCTGGTTATGGTTTCATGTTGAAATGAAGGTTCAAAGAATGAGATACGTTATGAATAATGTTATGATAATGAAATGAGAATATGTATATGATTATTCCTATATAAATCCTATATAAAGTGTTGCATTAGACCATAATCGATTCGGGGGGACAAGAGCCCGGGTAACCATGTTGAGGGTTTATACTCATTAACCATATGAGGGTTTATACTTCTTCATCATGTTGGTAAGGTGTGATTACCATCAACTATGTGAGGGGTTTATACCACACAACCACCAAGGGGTTTATAACTTGAATAGCTAGCTTGGTCTGTTCTACACATATGATATTCTATGTGAGTATGGATTACTGAAGCAAGTTTTACTTATGCATTGATCATACATGTCATATTGCTATATCATGCATATTGCCTATTGTTATGCATATTGATTATGAAGCTTATCTCTTATTGCATTGCATCCCACATACTTAGTGCATTCAAACGTACTAACATATACTCTTGCTTACATGATATCACCATGTTGGAATCGGTGCCCAAGTTGATCATCCTCCTCTTCCACGTGGCTAGATGATGATGTTCCAAGCTTGTTGTTGAGTCCTCCATTTCAAGAACTTTGGTTTATGTTTTCCTCTTATCTATGTATTGAGACACTATCTTATGTTCTACTTGATTATGAGGGTGAGCTAGTTTACTTTGTCTTGGCCCACGCTCTATCTATGTATTTAAAGGTGTTTGTTTGACAAGTTAAGTATTTTTTATATGAGCTATGATTCCTTGTCTCTTGATGTTGATGTATTGCAAAGCTTTCCCTTAGCCCCAATGCCCCCAATTTATTCTACATGTATTTATATGCTTCCGCGACTAAGGATATATAATAATATGTTAAGAGTCTTGTTTGCGGTTCCTTCGGGTTCCCCATTCGCCGTGTCACGTCTAGGCCCTAGGCTTGGGTTGTTATAGTATAAGTTAGTACGTTTGGATGTAGTAAGTATGTAGGATTCAATGTAATAAGAGATAGGCAACATAATCAAAATGCATAAATATAGACAATGGATAGCATATAACAATATGATATGCATGAATGGATGCTTCTAGTAAAAATCATACATATATAGATCATAATACATATGTAAGGAGAGACCATCATCATAGACCAAGTAAAGTAGTGCTTGGAATCCAAGGCTTATCACCCCCTTAGTAATGGTTGAGGTACCAACCCCTCAACATAGTTAATGGACTTCTCACCCTCCATCATAGTGGTCAAGGTACTAACCCATCAATCATGGGTAATGGACTTCATCACCCTCCATCATAGTGGTCAAGGTACAAACCCCTCAACATGCTTAATGGACTTCATCACCCTCCATCATAGTGGTCAAGGTACTAATCCCTCAACATGGTTAATGGACTTCTCACCCTCTATCATAGTGGTCAAGGTACTAACCCCTCAACATGGTTATGGTCAACATGCAATACTATAGAAGCTCATCATGAAATTATCATACACATCATTCTTTTATCATCATAAAGTCATATATCTCATATATAAAGCACTAGGCCTTCAACAATCCAAGAATCATAATCCAGACATTTTATCAAATGCTTGGCGGGTGTGTAATGGTAGTATAAAACCATGAAGTATAGAGATAAAATCATGCAGGAAAATCCATTGTAAAACCATCAATCAACACCTTGCAACACCCTCAAGCAATATACATCAAAACCCCTCATCAAATCTGACAATTGATCCAAGATTTATAGCATGTTGATCCAAAATATAGCAAAACAGTCATAACTTTACATAGCTTTAACATAGTTCATAGACATGTTCATACTAGTAAACCCATTTGTAAAATCAACTTTAAATCATGCAAATCAAGTAAAAATGAGGTTAGGGAACCATGGGTGGAAGAACCTAATGGCTAAAATCTTCATACCTTATCTTTGGAGAAGTTCTTGATGAAGATTGAAAATGGAGGCTTGAAGCTTGAAGAAAATCCTTAGATCCAGAAGAGATTTGGATACTTGATTTTGGAGTGAAATATTAGTATAAGGGTTTGAGAGAGTATTTTATCAATATAATGAAGAACTTAAGGGTTTTGGGACCTTGAATGAGCATAAAAAGGTCAATCTATAGCTTAGAAAGGGTGTGAAAGGACCAAAATAACTCTTCCTAAAAAGTTGCCTAACAGTTGTTATAAGCCCCATTATGACTTGTAGGTAGCACTACAACTCATAGAACCCTTCAAATGACCCCTAGGTTCAATTACAATGTCTCTGGAAATTGCTACGAGCCTAACCTATGAGTCATACCTCGACCTACGACTCGTAACATTGGGCTCATAGTGCAACTCTACACTAGTAGTCTTTCGTAAAATGACCATAACTTTTGACTTAGAACTCTGAATGAGGTGAATAAAAGTGCGTTGGAAAGCTATTGGAAAGCTAACTCAAAAGTCTTTCATTTGACATGTTATGGTCCACCCAGTTCCAAGTGTGCTAAAAGTTATGCTAGTTGACCCTTGTATGAACCATCACACAAAACTCAACTCTTAGGGAAGTCTTGAACTCGTTTAGGTAGTAGGAGTCTCGCATAAACCTAATACAACCCCAACCTAACAAAATGATACTTAAAACATGGATATAAAAGTATCGAGTTACGGTGTGTCACAATTATTTTTGACTTGAGGTTGCTAATAGAATTCTCCTGAGAAGTTGTTTTGTCTTTCGAACTGAACTCTACCTCAAGCCTTCTCGGTGCTAAGTAAAATTCAAAAAGAATAGGCATCATAATTCAATAAATCAATCATAAGTTTGAAGTTATTAAATCATCAGACTTACAGAGTATCTTATTATAATCTTCTTGATTCAATCACTATAAAAATTTTCTATATCACATCTCAAATCAATAGGTGAGCAAAATCCTTTCACCATTTTTTTATTCGTTAAGAGACTTTCATAAATTATAATTAAAGAAAAACCCTTTCACCATTTTTTTATTCTTTAAGAGACTTTCATAAATTATAATTAAGTATTTTTATGAAATTCAATTGATGCCCTTATCATTTATGATCACGGTTCATAGTAAAACTATAATAACGTGCATTGGTTCATCTCCAGTCAATTTTAAAATATGTAACTCAATGAAATCATGCATAATCATGAGGAGAAATATCAATTGAAATCATACTTGAAAGAATACATAATGAAATTTATGAACCCGAGATAACGTTCAAGAGAATATACTCACAGTTCATGGGTAGTTCATTTTCAAATCATGAGAATAATACTTAATTTAGATAATGCAATATGAGATCATAAAATCCTAGATGAAGTTAAAAGTAACTGAATTGACAATTTGAGAAAACAGTTGGGCTCCATGGAGGAATGGACTCCATGAATGAATACTTATATACCTTTGGTGAAATCCTTAAAGAAAACCTAAAAACAATGGAGGAATTTGGGAAGAACCCTAGCTTGACCTTTCTTGATCTTGAGATAATTCAGAGAAGAAGATGATCTTTAGAAATTTAGAGTTTGGGTGAATGATTTAGAATAGAGTGAATTTAAATGAGCAAAATAATTGTGGGGTAGAAATAAGTCCAAAATGGTGTAGTTTAAGTGTTAGAAAAGTAGAAAATATCAAAAAATCCTTTATTAAAATATGTCAGACAGGTTTCACAAGTCCCGTGTATGGGTCATCAACCCTTCTATGGCCTTTGGAAGACCGTTCATGCAAGCTACCCCAATATGATCCTCTCTAAATCTCAACTGTGAAAACACTCTATAGGCATGTGCTGTCTTTTACAACCAATAGAAACTCTTTGTACATGACGTATTGAAGTCTTTTGAATTGGGCCTAATCCACAAAAACAAATGATGACTTGAAAAGAGATGATGGAGAAGAAAAAAATGAATTGAACTGAAAATCGTTTTCGAAGATATTCATTATCCTAGAGAGTGCCTCATTTTTTCAAAAATTTTCTAAGTGTTGGGGTTTTCTACCAACCCCAACTATGATATATATATATACTTTTAAGGATATGTCTTGCATATTTATAATCAATGTACTACAATTTGAGAAATCCCAAATCATGGACCCCTTTTCTATGACATCTTTTAATCGATGTAGTTTTATTTATAGACTATAATCCTAGCTCATGGTTTGTATACAACTTTTCCATAATTTTCTGAGTTTAGGTGTCATCATGACCACCCATTCTCGTAGATGCATTTAGGGCTTGTAGATGGGACCATATTCCCTACACCATTTAATTTTTTCGCCATTCTCCTACTTATTCGAACTTGTCAGCTTATGGAGTATTACAGTGTCTCCCTCTTGGGAACATTCATCCTCGAATGTGACATAATCTAGTATAAATAGAGTCGAAAAAGTCATCTAACAAGCCAATGTGAATGCAATGATGTCTTCAAATGCAAAAACCATGAGACTTCCATTTTTAACTTAAACCTTAACTTAAAATTAATTTTATGAACATGCACGTACACAACATGACACGAAATAACTTAAATGTAAGAACTCATAGAATGAGATCATAAGAAACTAAATGACTTGGGCTTAAACATAATGAAATGATAAGGATAACAGTCCACCATGTCCGCTCCGGCTGCCTATGTAGCACTTTCGACTTCTTTGTCCTTCCAAAACACATTAACGGATGCCACTTCATTGTTTCTCAACTTTTCAACTTGCTAGTATAGAATATCAATTGTGACATCTTCATAGATCAAACTCTCTTTAACACTCATACTCTCCAAAGATACTATAGAACTAGAATCACTCATACACTTCCTCAAGAAAGTTACATGGGACACTAAATGCGCCGATGTCAAATCCAAAGATATATCCAACTCGTAAGATGCCTTGTCAATATGCCTCACCATCTATAATGGGCCTAAATATGAAGGATTAAGCTTCACTTTCTTGCTAAAATGCATTACACCCTTCATCGGTAAAATTTTCAAGTAGAACCAATCACTAACATAAAACTCAAGCTCCCTTCTTCTTTCATCTAAGTAGGACTTTTGGAGATTTTTGATAGTCTTTAACCTTTCTCCAATAAGCCTCACCTTTTCTATAACTGTAAATGTCAATTTGAGTCCTATTAAAGACACTTCTCCTACTTTAAATTACCCAACAGAGAATCTACATCTCCTACCATATAAAGCCTAAAAAGAATCCATTTTAATACTATCATGATAAATATTATTGTAAGGAAACTCAAACAATGGTAGTTGTCCATTTGAATCACCCTTAAAATATAGAACACATGCCTACAAAATATTCTCCAAGGTTTGAATGCTCCACTCGACTTGTCCCTCGATTTTAAGGTGAAAAGTGATATTTAAATTTGGTACCAAACCCCTCTAGAAAGACTTTCAAAAATGTGAAGTGAATTGAGTATCAAGATCTAAAATGATAAAGAGATGAGCAATATGAGCCTTTCCCAACTCATGAATGTACATCCTTGCAAAATCTATGACGGTGTAAGAAGTCTTAATCTATAGAAAAAGGGTTGATTTGGCCATTCTATCCACGAAGAACCAAATTGAATCATGTTACCTGTGGGTGTGAGACAATCCCTTTACAAATTTCATATTCTTATCCTCCCACTTTTAAGTGGGTATTTCAATAACTTGGACTAAATCACTTGGTCGTTGTGCTCTTGTTTCACTTATTGATTGTTTAAACATTCTACCATAAACCTTGCTATGTTTTTTTCATACTAGTCCACCAATACACATCTCTCAAGTGTTTATACATTTTGATGGATCCCAAATGAATATAATATCAAGAATTAAGGGTTTCACTCTATGTCATCTCCCTTAGGCAATCAATAATGGGACACCTATATAATCTTAGGTAATGAAATATCCCATCTCCCACTTAAAAAAACCCTCAATGCTATTTTCAAAAATCAATTTCTTTAATTCAATTAAGATCGGATCCACGTCATGCTTTGCATTCACATTCGCCACTAAAGATAATTCCAAAGCATTATGGACAAGTACACTACTAATGTCACCCAAGTTACACCTCCTTTTTAGAGGATAAAACATTCACTCTCAAGAACTATAACCTAACAAATGTTAGTGTTGAACCCATGGGGAATACATAGAATCAAGAGAATTTACCAATCTATAATCCAAATAATTAACCAACTTACTTCCCCAAAAGGAGGAGGGGTTTGCAATAGGCAAGTGAAATAAAATTAAACTAACTACCATAAGAGAGAAGTAAGTTGCTAAAAAGAAGGAGGTGTTAGGAATAGTGTCCATTACTAACCCTTGCCTATTACTCCCTGTACAACCTCCCCTTGGCCCAGTTAGGTTGATTAGATAAGAGCACATCAATTAAATTCTGCTAATTAATCTTTTTTTCTATTCATTAAATGTTTGCCACCACTGGAAAACATGAAAAATAAAGAGAGTTAATTAATACATACATATACATCTTACAAGAATTATGAATTATCTAGTTTTACTTTGTTAGTTCTTCAAAGTTCCCACAACCCTAGTTGTGGATTTAGCTACTCATGCTATATGTAGATGGAAGGATTATGAATTGAGAAGACATAGTTGAACACTTATACAATAGAATTAAGAACAAATAACCCCACTTCAATAAGAATCACAAGCTTCATAGTAAAATTAAATCACAAGTGTTCTCAAAGACTCTCCACTTTGATCTTATAATTTACTCACTCAAAATATTGAGTTCTTTGAGTACTAGGCGAAAACTTATAAAAAATATCCTAAAGGACCTCTTTGACACTGCATTTTTCTATACTTTTGCCCTACTAACTCTGTTATTTTCTCCTTATTCTCCCTTTTTCCTATTTCAAGCTTTTCTAGGTGCTTCCTTTTCATTTTTTAGCTCTTTGCCTTGTTTTTACACTTTAATTTTCTTTGTAGTATACAAATAAGGCATCACTTATTTTTTTATATCTAGTACATGATTTTTCCCTTTTTCTATGTATCACTAACTCACCCCCTTATTTTTGTTTTCCCCTTACACCAACCACCCTCAACTTATGCTTTTAGTCTATGTTAAGATGCACAATATCCATCCTCAGAACCAGGGTAACTTTTGATAGCCACCCTCAACTTAGGCTTTTTGCCTCAGTCAAGGTGCGCAATATTCAAGGAAAGATATTTTATCAAAATACAACACATTTGATACCTAAAACAAGGGATTTTGAGAGTCATTAATGTGACTTTTTATGATTTTTATGTGTTTTGTGTTGTTCTTTTAGAAAATATAGGTTGGCATGATTCTGGGAGAAAATTATAAATTTTGCTGAAGTATAGAAATACGAGCCACCCTACGAGTTGTAGCCTAAGCTACGAGTCGTAAGGTGCCCTCGTAGCAAGGAACAGTGAGCAAAATTAAGAAATTACAATGTAAAGGTTAACTATATAAGGCCACCTAACGAGTCGTAGGTCTCATTACAACTTGTATAGGTGGGGGTCATAGAAAGGAGTGAGCCAAATGTTTTGACCAAGAACTGAAGACATAGACTACGAGTAGAGCATACAAGTTGTAGCCCATGCAATGACTAGTAATAGAGGGTCATACAAGTTAAGTCCAAAATACCAAATGCTGACTACAAAACCCCAATAGTGACTCGTAGGTCACCCTAAGAGTCGTATCTGCGAGACGTAATAGCTGCCAGTTGTATTTTCTATTTAATTTTTAGGGTGTTTTTGTAACTAGTATAATTAGAAAATGTTAAGTTTTTTTAAGGGAGATTCGACATTTAGAGATATTTGTGAATATTCTAAGAGCACTTTTACGCTTTAAAGTTGATTTTTATCTTTCAATTTGAAGACCCACATTTGGGGGATTGAAACCTCACATTGTACTCATTTTTTATTAATCTAACCTTGTGGTTTTCAACTTGAAGGTGTTCTTGCTTTTCATTGTTTTGGGTAAACCCTCAACAATGTCTCTCTTATTTATTGTTGTTGATTATGCCATAGCCATGAGTAGTTAAGCATCCACAACCTGGGGTTGTGAGAACTATGAGTAGTTGACTTGAAATAACCTACACATTGTGAATTTCTTTGATTATGGTTTTGCATGTATTGTTTTCCCTTCGTTTTGATTGTTGTTTGGTGGTAACCAATACCAAACCCCGCCTAGTATCATGATCCCGACCAAGGTAGTGACAAATAGGAAAAGGGAAGTAAATGACTGGATTCAATTGATGTGGTCTAGTCTAATCAACCAAACCTGACCAAGGGAAGGTTGACTGAGACAATAGGTAATGGTTAGTTGGCACGCCATGGTAGCTGACCAAGCGCCATGGTAAAATTTGACCTTCACCTTCACAACAGGGCTGGAAGAACCTAAGTTACTATCCTGCATGCAAATTCCTAATGAAAGCCATGTTTTCTAAGGTAATTGAGTTAACGAATCGTGGGGAACACAATTTCCAAGTTGTCCCTCAATTTGATTGTCTTCTTATGTAAATAAACTTTCGATTAGGTTTATTACTGACTATGACTACTTTGTTGTTGGAGTGTGAACATTAATAGATACGGGCTTCCTCGGAATAAAAGCTATTTATGATAAGGGATTGGAGGCAAAAGGACAAGGAAAGCTTGTCAGCCAGTCCCATAAGGATTCAAGGCTGAATAACTCAGGGTTAGATAGGGTTCCAAGTTTAGATTCTGAGATCGATAGACACGGGCTACGATGGATTTCACACAGTTGGGCAAGTACGCCCCTTGTCTAGTCTGGGAGTTCTACACAGCCTACTATGCCACTATTTTTTAAGATCTTTCTAAAGGGAAGAAACCTATAGAACGGCCGAGGCTGTGAGAGTTCTTAGTTAGGGGACAGGTAGTGGACATCTCAGAGGAGATGATTAAGAGGGTTTAGTTTGGGATAAACTATAGAGTACCTCATTCCACCGCTGACTATGATAGTCATATTGCAAAAATGAGGAAGGCGATGAATAAGAAGGATATTGAGGTAAAATTTGAGCTCCTTAGTTGGATAGGTGGTAAAATTTGTGAGGAGGGTCTTGAGCCTACATTGGTTACAAACCATGTTGATACGATTATAAAGTCCTTCCTCTCATTTCGAGCAAAATATTTATGGTCTATTTTCTGTTACCGCATCAAGCCTACTTTTATGGATAATGTTATCACCTTAGAGAGAGCTGTATTATTAGCCAGCATTCTAGCTAACTACAAGATTGATTGGGCTTGTGTCATGGTGGAGCAAATACACGAGTCTGTTGTCAGGATTAACACTTCACTATCTTTCCCTATCTTAATTTATCGCTTGTGTAGTAAGGTAAGTGTTCATATTGATCCCCACCGTGACCTATATGTAGAGGTACTGTGACCATGGATCCTAGCCTGATTAAGGCTGATGAAAATCTAGTGGCCCTATAGCAAGCTGCCTCTCCTTCTATTCCAAATCTATTCCCTCTAGAGCCACAGACTCTGTAGTCAATCCCAGCCACCACCAGTTCCACTCCAGTCATTTTGAGAGCCATCTTAAGTTGTTGATATTGAGATGATGCCATCATCGGACATACCTGCACCAGTATCTTCCACTACTCAGGTTGATTCCGCAGAATATCCTCTTATGTCTTCTTTTGCTTTTTTAGTCTTTAGTGCGCAGGTTAGCAAAGACAAAGCTCCAGCTGAGCAAGTTGACGAGCCAGCTCAAACCTTGGTTCGTCAGATAGTCCAGGAGTCAGATGAAAGGGCCAAGGTATACACTCATGAGATAATAGATCAGAGACTTAGAATAGTGGATGCTCAAGTAAATGCCTTTGAGGATACAGTACAGAAGAGACTCGAGGATGCATGACTCACTGACATGGTTGTTGTAACGGATGAGTTGGCCAGGTTCCAAGCAGACCTTTTGAAGATTTTAGCATCTCCAGTAGTAGCCCCGTAGGAGGCGCCAGATAATGATGATATGTTTGATTTATTTGATAGTCGGTCGATACCCATGGGACGAGGCCCCTCGAGAGTGATGACACAATCGTGAGCCAGAAGAGCCCAGGACTAATGATGAGGTTGTAGTATTGAGGAGCAGATTACGAATGTGGTAGTGCAGGAGTCATTAGCTATAGCGGCTATGAGGAGAGACAGAGAGCAGCAGATAGCACAGGGAGCCAGGAGCTCAGGTACAGCTGCAACCCAAACCATCGAGGAGGAGATTGGATCCCCAAGACTAGATAGATATTGGTGTTTATGTTTGATACTTTTGACCCCTGTCCTTATTGATACTTGTCGATACTTTGTTCCTTGTTTTAGACAATATTTTTATGTTGGTTTTTGGATACTTTTAAATGTTTTGTTTTGAATTTTGGTTTTAATTATGTTTTGATTGTTTTGTTTTAAAATTGTTGGTTTTTGGTATATATATTTATATGTTTACTTTTAGGACAAAGTATTTTCTTTTGGTGGGATATGCGAAGTTATGGATTAGGGTGAAGTCTGAGTAGCCTCGAGTTCATAACTTCCCCTATTTTTGATTCTAAAGTTTTCTTGTCGTGTTTCTTTTTTCTTGTGGATATTTTAATTTCTGTTGAACCAGCATGTTTAGTAATGTAAATAAATTGTAGATATATAGTGATTATTATCTTTTGGCATGTGCATAATCTTGAATTATTTTATCAATGTTTTGAAAAATAGGGTACCCTCAAATTTTTTTAGGATTGTATATTACCATTGCATTCTTGCATACGATTATTTGGCAATATTTGTTTTGATAATGAGAAGCCAAGTGGATGCTTGAAGCGTGACCTGTGAGTCCTTGTTGATTGTGCATCTGATGCCATGAGAGTGTGAGTTTACTTTGTAGCATTCATGCATTGTGTATTGACTTAGAACTTGCCTTGTTACTCTAAAATTGGACTGGAGACGTGGTTGATTGGGAAAGGATCTTCGGTATTTGTTCTATTAGTGAGCTCACTTTTGCCTAAATGACTTACAAAATGTGATAGTTGACCCCTTATTCCAACTGTTCGAGCTTATCATGTACTTGTTCTTTCTTGACACCTAGCTGGCCTAGACTTATCTTGTGAACTGCTTTGATATTGGCCCTAGTCTATCATTGAACATATGAATCTTGATTGAGGCAAAAATCCTAAGTTGAGAGTGGCTATAAGTGGTGGCCCAAGTTTAGGGAATAGATATTGTGTACTTCACCTTAGACTAAAAGACTAAGTTAAGGGTGACCCTTATTTTGGTAAAGTAATGAAAATGAGATGGTTAGTTGGAAAAGAAAGAAAGAAAAGAAAAAAATCATGTACCAGGTGAGAGAAAAAGAAAAGAAAAATGCCTTGTATAGAAAAGAATAACAAAATGATTACAAAAATAAGGCACAGCTGAAAATGAAAAAGAAAGCATCCAGAAGAGCTTGAAAAGGAAGAATAAGGGAGAATATAATGAAAATGGTTGAGTTGTCGAGGTAAAAGTGTTAATAAACATGGTTCAAGGATAGCTTTTAGTAGTTTCTAGCCTAAAATGCCATACTAAAGCCCCATGACCCTACGTTACAAGCCCATTAAAGTCCTAAAGTGATCCTAGTTCGAATAATTAGTAGTCCGGAGTTTGAGTAGAAAGGGTATGGTTTCAGTTATCATGCATGAGTTTCCTTTAAGAGTGTGAGAATGCATGCACAGTCCCTAAACTTTGATTGTTTTTTCAGTGTAATATAGGGAATTCTTTTCTGTGAGGGCATTTGTATTACATGATTGACATATGACTAGTTCAGTGATTGTGGATTGATGACACTCCTTCACTTGTCATAGCTGGATTGTCATATGTATCATTGTGTTTTGGTTTGCTTGGTAGCTATTCAATCAAGTTTTGAAAATGAGAGTTCGGTACCTAAATTGGAGTTAAGTGTTGTATTTGCCATTATAGTAGTTGTTACGTATTTCTCATTGTCTACTTCGATCGAGTTGTCGCTTGAGGACAAGCAACAGTTCTAAGTTGATGGTGATATGCTATCAAAATACAACACATCTGATGCCTAAAACAATGGATTTTGCAAGTCCTTAATGCGACTTTTTACGGTTTTAATGTCTTTTTGTGTTGTTCTTGCAGAAAATATAGGTTGGCACGATTCTTGGAGAAAATATTAGATTTTGCTGAAGTACAGGACATACTAGCCACCTTATGAGTCATAGACTAAGATATGAGTTGTAAGGTGTCCTCGTAGCAAGGAACAGTGAACAAAATTAAGAAGTTGCAATGTGAAGGTCAGCCATACAAGACCACCCTACAAGTCATAGGTTTCATTGTGACTCCTATAGGTGGGGGTCGTAGCAAGGAACAGTGAGCGAAAAGTTTGGACCAAAACCTGAAGGCCTAGACTATGAGAAAAGCATACGAGTCGTAGCCCAAACATTCACTCATAACAGTGGGTCATAGCAGTCAAGTCGAAAATAACAAATGCTGACTACAAAACCTCGATTATGATTCATAGGTCAACCTATGAGTCGTATCTGCGAGACGTCAAAGCTTTCAGCTATATTTTTTATTTAATTTTTAGGGTGTTTTTGTATCTAGTATAAATCAATAATGTTAGGGTTTTTTATGGGAGATTCGACATTCAGAAATACTTGTGAATAATCTAAGAGCACTTTTAGGGTTTAGAGTAGATTTTTATCTTTTGAAAGACCCATATTTGGGGGGATTGAAAACCCACATTATTGTACTCATTTACCATTAATCCAAGCTTGTGGTTTTCAACTTAAAGGTGTTCTTACTTTTCATTATTTTAGGTAAAACTCTCAACTATGTCTTCCTTATTCATTGTTGTTGATTTTGCCTTAGCCATGAGTATCTAAACACCCATAACTTGGGATTGTGGGAACCATGAGTAGTTGACTTGAAATAACCTAGACTTTGTGCATTTCTTTGATTAAGGTTTTACATGTATTGTTGTAACACCCCACAAACACTATAAATATTTGTACTACACATATGAAACATGATATGGACTTTCAAATTAGTGCTA
>DF367268.1:0-18738 GCA_000787875.1 Solanum virginianum | reverse complement strand
AGGTGTTTGTCAGTAAAGAACTTTTGAATTGAAAATTGGTGGTGTGTTGGTGCTATAATGGTGGCTAGAAGGTGAAGTTACAATGGTGATTGAAGGTAGAAATGATGATATACTGGATAGATGTAGATGTGACAACTGGAGAGGTGAATTAATTTCCTATATATATGTAAACATTATTTGACATGTTTCACATGTTAATGAATAATGATCGAGAAAAAAATATCCCAAGAACATGCCAAAACAAGAAATAATAGTCATCTTTAATCACAATTTAAAAACATTAAATATCCCAAGAACATGCCAAATCAAGTGATGGGACCAGTACACATATACTAGTTTTCATTGACTTCATAAACGGATTGCAGGAAGATGCGTGTATTTCAAAAGCCTCAGATTTTCTCTTCAAAAGTTTCCAACTTCGTAAAAGTTTTGTATGACTCAAACAACTTCAAATTAGTTGAAATATCTAAAATTTCACGAAAAGACCATCTTCCTTTAACATATATAGTTACTCTCTTATGTATAATGAATTAGTTGAAGACTTGGAATATTTTCTTTGTCTCAACTCTCCTTTTCACTATAATACACACTAGAATATTTATCCATGCTTCTCATCTTTCTTTCATCCACTTCACAAAAGATGAAACATGTAGGTAAGAAATTCTTCCTTGTCTTCAATATGAATAAAGTGGAGGTTATATGAGTTACAAGACATAATGAGATAGAATAATGAACAAAGAAGTTACAAGAAGTAATAGTCATCTTTAATCATAATTTAAAAGCATTATTATATGCACTTACTATTTTACTTTAATAATAAAATGTATATACACCAATGTTACTTAATATTTTAATATAAAACATATATTAATAATAAGAGTACATAGATTTTTTTTTTAAACTTAATAATCACTCTCTTTTCAGGGTCATTACAAAGTAGTAGTTTTTCAAACTTATATTGGGTTAGGATATAATGCGTTCTAAATGTTTGAATAAAAATGTTAAAATTGATAATAAGCAATTAGATTTATTTTAATAAAAGAATTATGATAAACAAATTTTCTATTAAAATGATTTAAAGAGATGGTTTATTAATACACATCTCGAAATGAATCCTACTAGATGTACTATATATCTTTTAACATATTACATGAAGTTTGATTTTAACTTTTGAATGGTCTAGTAAATGGTGTAATAAATATTAGTAGGATTGATTACATTTTTGAATTCCTTTTATAAAATTATTTATTATTTTTAAATATTATTTTTTTTGTTACCCAGGTATACTATATTTAGGAAATATTTAGTATCTATTAAAAGTGAATTATATTATATTATATATATCTACACAATATTAAAAGCGTGAAAGACTCGTTTGAACTTTTTGTCCTTAATTAAAAGACTCAATTTTAGATAAAATTGTCTTTTCATTACTATTATTTAATAATAGTAAATATTTATCAAATAAGTGCAACAAAAATTAAATGGAGAAATTAAAAAAAAAATCCCAACTAAAAAAAAAAAGAGTCTACAAAATATCCCAAAAAGTAGGGAAAAAAATCAAAAAATGATTTTTAAAAATGAGTTTAAATTATATGCATGGTAAGAAATATTTCTTTATAATATTTATTTATTTATTTACTTATATTATTAAAAAATATAATTATCATAGAAAATCTTGTACACTGACAGTTCATATAATTTAAACTCTTATTTTTTATCGTACACTAAGAGTAAATAGCCATGTGCTGAATTTATTTGTTTTATTTACTTTTGTAATTATGAATAGGAATGAGTTTAAACCAATCTATTTTTTATAGATTTTTTTGGGAGTATTTTTCTTACGTTGAGACTGTTGTCTCTTGGTTATCCTTTTCTTTTTTCTCTTTTATGAAAACTTAGAACTACTTATTACAATAAGTTCAAGATTACTACTTAATTTTAAAATATACTTTTCTCTTGCCATATATTTTAGGACTCATTAATTACTAATTCTCATAATATCTCTTACAATATAGTAGTATTTAGGACATTTTAATTTAAAAAAGATATTCCCTTTGTCTCATATTAACTGAATTTCTAAGATAATGCACACATATTAAGAAAACTATTCAAAGACAAAATTTACACCATACTTTTCACTAATTCCCTTTGTAAAATCATAAATAATATAGTGTAATTTATCTCCTAGAAAATATAAAACTTCAATAAATGAACGGACAAATATGAAAAAAGTTTCAAACATTTTTTTTGAACTTTAAACAATTCAGCTATTTTGAACATTAAAAAAAGTCTCAAAAATTCAATTAATTTGAGATGGGGATGTAATTTGTAGTAAGATGATGAAAAGACAATTTTAGCTAAAGCGAAATCTTTTAATGAAGGGCAAAAAGTTCAAACAATATTTTTAAGGGTATTCACTCTTTTAATATAGTATATATAGTTACTAGTCTTGTTGTACGCATTTTGCGCGTGATCAAAGCGTGTACCTCATTTTATAACAAATATTACTGAGAAAAATTAAATTTAATTATAAACTTATAAGATAAATAATTCACTAATTTGATAAATTATTTATTTTAAACGTTCTTTATATATAAATCCTATCACTAATAAAAACCCATGTTAAACTGGAATTTTTTTTAGTGACTGTAGGGTATTTTCTTGATTCAAATAAGGAAGAAGGAGAAGTCTATCAAATTAGGAAGATTTAGGAGTTTTTCTATGGGTAGAAGTTCATAGAAGATGTAGATCACCGATTAGTTGGTTCGAAGTGGGTGAGGCAAAGTTGATCGAGTCATACCTATTTCACTAAGCTATGGAGAAATTAAAGATTAGTAGAGTGATTGAAGACTGTACAAAGATGACAGAAGTCCTGCAAGGATGTTAGAAGAAAAAACTTAGAGTTTGAGGTCAATGACTAGGTGTACTTGAAAGTGTCACCTATGAAGGGGTGATGTGATTTGGGAAGAAAGGAAAATTGAGTTTGAGGTAATCGGTATTTATCAGATCATGAAGAGAATGGATAATATAGCTTATGATTGGAGCTACTACCAAAGCTGGCGGCCATTTATCCAGTATTCCACATTTACTTGCTTAACAAGTGTTTGGGAGATTCATAATTGGTTATGCCTATTGAAAGTTTGGAGTGAAGGATAGTTTGAGTTATGAGGAAGCCTCAGTCCAAATCCTAGATCATCAAGTTCGTAAGTTGAGAACCAAAGAAATTGCATCCGTAAAGATGTTATAGAAGAATCAATTTGCAGAAGAAGCTACTTGGGAAACTGAAAATGATGTGAAGGCCAGGTAACCATATTTATTCCTGCCTGATGATGATGATGAAGTTTATGGTAAGGATTTGTTTCTATTATTTGAGTTTCTTTCTACTCCGAGTCTAGATTGTGATAGTATCCTAGTCCAACCAATAATTTGTTGATCGTTTAAAATGCTTGATTGTAGATTCGATCGCATAATTGCCCAATGTATGAGTCCTTTTATGGACCACAATCCATTCTACTCATAGAATGAGACTCATAGTTTGAAGTTTCAAAATCATAATTTTCAAATCTCAAATCACGACTGACAAGACGTCCCGTCGTCCATATACAACCCGTAGAAAGATGTTCGTAGAATCTAAGTCCAATTTCTAGTAACCCAAACATCTTGAGACCCCAATCTATGAAGGGTTGTCTATGACCCATAAATAGAACAATGGCCCATAAATGGGGTTTCGTGGTTCTATTCGACAGTTTGAAGAAGAGGTATTTTGTCTTCTATTATTCCTTTTTAATTAAATCTATGATATTTTGAGGTTGTTTTTGGACCCCTTGACAGTACCCTAAGGGTATTGCTCCTTATTTTGCACTTAGAATTCTTGAGAGCACTAAAGAAGAGAGAAAAATTAGGGTTTTGAGCATGTAACGAGGAGTTCATCCAAGCTTTGATTTTTCATCAATTTTTAGGTATGTAAGGCTACCTAAAGCATTAGATTGAGTTCACGCACACGTCCTTTCATCTACATGAGTCAAATTATGTAAGCAAATTGAGTAGTAAAAATTCTATAATCCTAATCTTTGAGTTGCTTACATTAATTTTGAGTCTTCATGTGTATTTATGAATGAATTGATAAGTTGCATGTCAATTACATGAGATTGGAGTATTAATATCTGTTTGGCAATATGAACCCTAAATTGTATCATCCTATGTAATGCTTGTTGCGTTGATTGATTTGAGACTATGACTGTGAATGCCTGAATTAAGTAAATTGAGCATGATGAGCACCTTGCCTGTCTTTATATGATGAGCAACTTACATATTTTTATGTGATGAGCATGAGTGATTGGAGTTTAAATGACTATTTTAAATAGAGTCTTAAATGATTTGATGAGTCTAATAGCATGCACAATTGATAGTCTTGATTTGTCAATTTGTTGAGCGATTGAATGAAGTTTGATTGGAGCTAATAGAAAAAGTGGTTGATATAATCATTGAGTCTTGAGAGGAGTACTAAGCACCGATATGGACATAAGTAAGAAATATCTCCAACCCATAAATTACTTTGTCAGCATAGGAGAAGGGTTATGCCTCTTATGTCCCTAAAAGATGGACATTGATTACGGATCCAAATTGGTTCGATCGTCCCTTACTTTGGCAAGTATTGGACGGACTTGACAATGACGTTGTTTTCATTATGTATCATTAACTAAAGGTGGTGGGATTGTTGTCGGTTAATATAAACTCCCAAGTAATGCATAATGGTATGTGATATGATTTTGGACGAGTTGCATATTATTGTGTCTATTTTCAAAGTATGACTTTATTCTTAAACTTGCATGTTTACTGAGTTGTGTTGATTGCTGAGTTGAATATCTTTGATTATGTCCTTTCCTTTCTAGCTATTTTATATACCACTATATTTAATGAATTAACATGCATTCAAACTTGCATCGTTTAATGATGCAGATACAAGTGATAGGGGCCTTCAGCAACCCATTGTTGAAGTCTAGTTTCCTGTTCCAAAACTTAGTGAGTCCTCCTTACTATTTGGTCCGAAACCTTTTTATCTTTATTGAGTAGCATTATTTCCTTTAAGGTAGCCCGAGACTTGTCTTGGCACCTTCTAGGCTTAGATTAGATGCTTCATGGATATTGATTTTGGTAGTTGAATGATATTTATTTTCCAACTTCGTTCATTGGAAACTATTATTGCTACTAGTGCCTTAGAAGTATAGTTTTGTTGATTCTTTTTCCTTTCTTGCTATGTATGAAGTTCCTCGATTCGAGCCCATGGGACGCCTTCCTTGCATTTCGAGTCAGCTTGGGTAACTACAGCTTAAGGGAGCAGATTACAATCTAGAAGAGTCTATTGGAAGCTAGAAAACAGGTCATATACATTAGTATACATGACTGTATACATTAGTATACAACTGGTGTATACAAAGTAATATTAAAGGGAAAATTACGCTAACTGAGCAAACTTACACTAGTAAATAAGATAATATAGCTATAGTTTAATAATATTATATTTTAAAACTAAAGTTTATTGAATTTGATTATCAAATTTTGTGGGTCCCACTCATAATATATACATGACCCTTCAGCTTCCTCTTTTTACTTTCTCTCTCCTATATACAATTTTCAAAATTGTATTTCCATTAAAACTCCCCTAAATTGTCTCCTAAAATCACTAGATCAAATCATCCACATCTTAAGTTTTCATTTTTTAATTTTTTTCCCAACTCCCTCCAAAATCTTGTTTCCTTAATTTCAGGTTTAATTCTTTAACGATTTTTTTGAAGATGAGGTATTTTGTATAACTCAATTTCTATACATTTCATATATTTCAGAATTGTATTTTGCATAATTCAATGAAGATGAAGTATTTTGTATAACTCAATTTTTATACATTCCATATATTTTAGAATTTTATTTTGTATAATTCAATTTTGTATATTCCAAATTTGTTTTAGAATTGGTTTTTAATCATTAATTTTATTTGTATATTAATTACTTATAGTATCGATTATAGATGCACAACAAACCTTCTTTGTATTAATAAATATATAATATATGATTACTTTTTGTGTATATTCCAACAAATTACAGTGGATATAAACTCTATAAAGAAATCAATCTATGTAAAAAAAAACAAACGTAATTATCCACAAGATACCTATGAATTAACTCCTCTATTTTTTAGCAATTTTTAATGAATACAAATTCAATAACTAAAAACAACTATACATATAAATTTTATCGTATTAAAATAAATTATATTATTTTCAATAAAGAAAATAATTTATACAAAACAAACATAAATATACAACTCATAGCAATATCAACTCGCAGCTGTCGAGCAATTAATGTATAAAGCTCATTATACGTGGAGCTCTCCTAAAAAACAACCCCCTCCAAAACGTAGTCAACATAATTTTTATCATTGTTGCATCGTCTGAAATGCATATAACCATTAATTCGAGTGACGCCATCATTACACACAACAAATTTTATGCAAAATGCTGTATCATTTAATCAAAGAAATCCACAGATTGTACAAAACATAATAATTACTACTATACCCATTTATACATTTTATACTTATATTGTAATTTACCACTCAAACAGATTATACATTCGTAATAGCAGTATTAACCAAGTTATTCGTCATATACATAGTATACACTTATATTGAAATTCAACACTCAAACAGATAATACATTCGTAATATCAGTATTAACCAAGTTATACGACACTTATTTTACACTTCACCACTTAACCAAGTAATACCTACTATGCACTTATACTTATTTTGCATTTCACCACTCAACCAAGTTATACATATCATAGATGGTATAACATATACTTTCTTCAAAGCTGGTTCAATATCATGATCACAAACAAAAATTGACTAAACTTTTTCATCACATTTTCCTACTTCAAGTCTAATACTTTACACAATATACAATTCCACAATTTACTTAAGAAAAGTCGTAAACACACAACACACACATAACTCAAAAGACAACATGAGAAAATAATTAGTTGTTCATAAGGATCAAATAAACAGCACAAATGACAAAAGCATAATCTACACAAATGAAGCAACAATAGTCTGTACTGGATCGAATAGCAGCATTAATTCGCATAATATACAATTTTGCATCAAAAAACACACGTTAGACAAAAAAACTTTGAAACCAATCTTACTAGATTTGTCGTCCAAAATCGCCCAAAATTATTCACTTTTGGTTTTGAAAATGTCCGCAAGAAACTCTAGCGACACTTTTTTTTCCTGGATGAAAGAGTCACTATAGGAAGAAATTTTATTTATTATTGTCTTCCTTTAATTATGGAACCGTTTCCATATTTGACAGGCGGAAATTAAGCAATTTCAACATTTTATTTATTTATCACTATTTTTATACATTAAAAATGAGCCGAAATTATACATATGAGTTGGCATAGCCATAGTTATAAAATATAATTTTAGAAACATTAGCTATTTTAGCCTATTAAATTTCACTCTATATCTATTTATGAAATTTTTCATATTAAAATGGACCAAAGGTCCAAAGGATTGCAGCAGTAACAGAAGTGGGCTAGCGGCCCAAAGACAGCAGCAATGCCTTATTTAGATTTAGGACAGGAAAATGGGCTAGATAGGCCCAATTGATGTTTATTGTTAGATTAGGACAGGTTGAAAATTAAAAAAAAATGCTTAAGTGGATACTTTTTAATAAATAATTACTGATTTTAGTAATATTTTTCATTTATAACTATTTATAGCAATATATAGCAATACTACCATATGTCTACACTTGTATTAAAAGTGAATTATACATGCAATATAAATATATTATAAGTGTTCTAAAATATATTATGCTTGTTTGGTAATAAATTGGCAAAATGTACTATAAATATATTAAAGTGTGTGATAAATGTATTATCCATCAATTAAACTTGTATTATATATATATTATAAATAGTTTTCTGTAATATAAATTAAAACTGTATTATAAGTGTTCAGCAAAAATAAGTTATCTATATACTATATTAAAAGTCTGAAGATCCTTATTAATGTTGTTTGAATTTTTTGCCTTTCATTAAAAAACTTTGTTTTAGACAAAATTATTTTTCACCATTATTTTTAATTATTGTATCATTATTCTAATAATATTTAATATTAAATATAATAAAAATCAAATTGAGAAAATTTTCTTATTATGATTAAATGTATACATGAAGAATCTGTTTCTAACTAGAATAGACTTGATCTAAAAAAGAAAAAATAAAAAACTTCCTATATAATAAGCAAAAAAAGGTTTGAAAAGCTATCTCTCATAAAAAAAAAATAGGCACAAAAAAAGGTTTTTTAAGAAAAAGAACACATTTCAAAAAGAGAGTTAAAAAAAAGTATGAGAAATTCATGTCAAAGAATTCATTAGATTAAAGGTAATTTAATTTTTCTTAATTATTCTCTTAATATTTTCATAGTTAATTAGTTTGTCAATTTTTTTTTCCTTTTTTCCTTTTTTCCTTTATGAATCTATTATTTCAATAAAAGTTCTTCTAATTTCATCATAAATCCTAATTATATAATGAAAGACTTCGTCATAAATATGATAAAATATTATTTCCTATCCTTTTTTATTATGACTTCTTTATTTCTATAAAAACACTTTAACTTTAACTTTTGATTCATCAATCATTAACAATCAACAATTTGGCTTATATTTTCTTATGTTACAATTGCAATCAATTGTTTTCTCGCTTTAATTTATTCATCCATCCCCTTCATCGATTTGTGCTAAGTGGTGTTGGATCTTATTTTACACTTTTTTCTTGAACTTCAATTTAATTCTCAGGTTTACTTATATTACACACTCACGTTCTTTGTTTCATATTCTTTTCTCTTTTTTTCACTTTTTAAATTTGAAGAAAATAATATTAATTGTTATGTTAGCTTAACTTGCTTGAAAATAATATTAATTGTTATGCTACATTAACTTGCTTCATTCAAATCATATTGTTATCCTGAAAAATGATCGACTCTTTCGAGAAATCAAGATTCGAGGCCCAATTGATTTAAGCGCGAATCAAATTCTCAAAAATTTGAAAGAAACAGAGTCGCCACCTAATTTTAAAGATAATTAGAAAATCGATTAAATTCTAAAACCTAACAGAAAAGCTTTAAAATTTAAGAGAAATGGGTAAGGGTTCAATTTTCACCCTGAGAAAAAATTAATCACTCAAGATGACCGCTAACATACGATCGACCGACGATTAGAAAGTTTGACTAACTTTTAAAAATATTTTATTATTTTAAATATTTATTTAAAAAAGGAAATTGACTTAATTTGAAAATTAAAAGATTTCATTCAATTTTGAAAACTGACTTACTTAAAGGAAATTGATGTATTTTGACCTAATTTAAAATATTGACTGAATTTTGAAGATGTTCACTTAAGGAGTATTACAAGTCTAATTTTATTTTATGTTTTATTCTTATCTTTGTAGAAAAGCAATTTTAACATAAAAATGAAAGAAGAAATTAACACAAATGACAAACATGCCGGAGAATTTAATTAGATACAAATGAACTTTATACTACTAATGTTAGCATCCAAATATATACAAATAAACCATATAAAATAAAGTAAGAGAAGAAAGTTGAAGAGTTTGGGCTTCTAGCCCACTAACTTGTGATACAGGCTTAGTATATATTTGCTGTATATCGATGTACACACACTGACTCCTGCCTTCGAAATCTATGTATCAGCTTCATGGACCTGTATGTCTTTGTTCTACGCATTGGGGTTGACTTGAAAAGGAAGCTTGGGCCTCCGTGGCCCAAGGAAATGCAAGAGGGGGTTCAAAAGAACCCCAAATTTTGTAGTTCATGCAAAGACAAGGAGAAGAGAATTAGTAAGCGATATAGATGATTTATCCTACTCAATTCCTTGAAGTATTCTCAACACATGGAGGCAAAACAGATTGATAAGGGCTTATAGCCTAATTAGTGACCGTGAAGACAACATATAATCACATAGGTACAACCAAGACAGTAACATGTATATGCAGTTACATGGGTGCAGCCAATGATAACAAAACAACATGCAAACACTGCTTATAAGGACAGTGACACATAGACACAATCACGTGTGAGCAGTAGGACAACAAGTAGGCACAGATGCAGTCAAGACAGTGGCGTAAAAGTGAACTAATGATATTTCTAAATGGATTAAAACTTCAGCAAAAGAGTGAAACAGGAAAGCAGCCACATAGATGAGGGTGTTCTCTCAACGTTCGAACAATTTAAGAACTTGATAACCACTTACAACCTAAGGTTCAGTTTTGCATGAAGAACTAGACAAAGCAGGAAACAAAACAACTCATGCAATCTATTGACAAGATATATCCATGGCAGCAACTAGGAGATGTGAACTGACAGCAAGAAACATAATATACTGAGGCATACACACTAAAGAAGAAAACAAACATATTTAGGAATTAACAAAGAAAGAAATCAACATGAGAGACCAGCCCACACCTCATTTCCATATTTTAGATAAGTAGATAACCCTTATAAGCAAATACGACATCAAGTAACTAGAATGAACAGCTCAAGACATTGACAGTAATGGGACTGCAACAGGGCTGCTACATAGATTCAACCAAACCAGCAGGATAGACTCAGCTTAAGATGAAGTTAGAGCAAAAATAGAACTAAAATACTTGAAAACAGTATGCTGAAGCAAGGATGCAGGGACAACAAGCAAGGTGGGAAAGACTTCAAAACATATACTTATGGTTAGAGATCATTCGACAGAATAATCAAACTCACATCAAAGACTTAACTGACGATATATGAAATATGAAAATGGAACATTTCAAAGTTACTTGACTGAAGAGCTTGAAATCGACTACCGAACCACAAACAATAAACATGGAATCAACATATACTCCAGACCCTCAACCCTCAAACAAGACTGAAAATATCTTATCAAATGAAGATAACAAAGCGCAACTACGAAACAGTCGCAACACAGTAGGCATCATACACAACAAAATACAGACATCACGTTCAAAATGAAACCAAGGTGAGTGGGGAAGAGAGTGTTACCTTTTGACGAGCAGGAACTGGGACGGACGAGCTTGACGAAAACGAACTTACAACACCATGAGCTTCAATATAGAACCCAGAATACCGTTGTCAATTTGGGAAATTTGGAATTTTCGATTTTGGATACCTCCAGAACAGAATGAACTTTCTTGGAATCTAGTTGCTTTCAAGAAATAACGATTAAAACTTTCCAAAAATCCCCCTTTTCCTTCGAGATACCGAAGTATATATGGCTTGATATTAGGGCTAAAACTCTGAGAGGCAACGGTCGAATCGACCAAAAGAGGCACGCATGAGGGACAAAATGTTATGGGGGTGTGGGATTTGTCAAGTTGTCGGGGTATGGGCGAAGTTTTGATCACTGGTTGAGCGTGCAAAGGAGAAAGGGATGGGTTCCTGGTTTTGCTTCTTCGAACATAGAAGAAGAAGACAGGGGACTTGGGGAATGGAATACGCGTGAGTGAGAAGAGAAATTAGGGGCGCGTGGGAACACGCACCCGGATTAAAACATTTTTCTTTTTTTTTAGTAAAAATTGTCAAATATTTCAAAAAATTGTTAAGATTAAATAAATCAGGAAATTTGTGATGTGGACGGAAAAAATTCGGTGTCAACATATATTATGCCCTTAGTTTCGTTAGTCGAGTCTAATAAATTTCCACTATTTAAAAAATTCTCTTATTTTGTAACTAACATCTCGTTCTATCCACAAGTTTCATCTGTTCAAGTAAAATAATATCTCAAGTAAGGTAATATTTCTTTACTTTAGACAAAATCATCTTTTCACTTATTTTTCTTAATTTATTATTTAATTTTTTATAATTTAGTTTCCAAATTCACTTTTGGATTAGAATTACTTTATATTTTGAACTCACTTTTGATTTAGGACTATTATGTGTACATAATTAATAAAAAAAACTGACTATCAAATACTTTGTTAATAAAAGTATGTAATATAACAAATTTAAAAATAAAATTATGTTAGAAACATTAAACTACTCCTTTTATATTTCGGAATCTTTTGTTACATTAAATGTTAGTCAATTAATTGTTTAATTTCTAACTATTCAACTCTAAATTTACTTTATGTATTAAAAAACTATTAGCATATCTATATTATAAGAAATTGGATTGATTTTTTTTTCATTTTTGCTCTATCACAATAGGCTAAACTATCGCATCAAATTAATAATATTTATTTAATTTTTATACATAAATATTGTATTTGGTTTTCTCATCTTTATTGTATCACGATAGACTAAACTATTGCATCAAACTAATAATATTTATTTAATTGTTTTTACATGAATATTTTCTATATTTAATAGTAACTATCATTTATATATGATTTTTAAATTGACGTGGCTCATACGTGAAAAACATGTACACTAAACTAGCTATTACTATAAATAATAAATATTTTCTTAATCTAGTATATCTATGTCAGTTTCCCTTGAAAATTTAGGTTTGCTGAGCCCAAAATTTAAATTTATTTCCCCATTTATTGATTATTTGTATTCGGTCAACTTTGTTCAAGTTGGCTCCGAAATTTTGCTCATATCTAAAGGAGAAATTTTTACTTTAAATCATCTTGGTTAGCTATTTGGTAAAAATTACTTCTTTTTAAATTATTCTAGATATCCTAGTTAGAATTTTACAAATTCAAATTATCTTTGATTTCTAAGTTTTTCAAAGTTAGCTGATTTTGACTAGATTACATTCTTTAGAAATTACTTAAACTAATTTTTACTTGAATTTTTAAAGCTTTAATAGTTTTAAATTATTTTTTGATAGTTAATTAATTTTCCATTCGCTGATTAATCATGTGTTAGCAGTTATTTTAACTACATTGTCTTTTTAAAATAGTAATTAGAACTCTTGCAAATTTTTTCTAAGTTTTTAGGACTTTTTTTGTTAGAATCTTTAAAGTTTTAAAGTTTTCTTAATTTATTTGAAAAATTAAGTGGCAACTCCATTTTCAAAAAAGATATATATATTTTTAAATTAAGTTTAAACTGATAATTTTTTAAATGCCCTTTTCTCCCAATTAATAATGTGATTTTGATTGTTGATTTTCCCCCCGCATTATCCTATAATTCTTTATTTTTCACATGATTTAGTTGGTTAAGAATTTGTAGTTCTCCTATTTAGGTGTTAGAAGAGGTGCTTGTATTGTCCGTGTCACGATTTGGTCTCGGTCATGATAGCCCCTGTTAGATCCTACCTACAGGCAAGCCACTTACCCAACCCCAGGGTACATGTCCTAAATCTCTAGTCTCAAATATGATAGATACAACAATAGAAATCAACACAACCTACCCAAAATCTGGAAGTCAATTGTACAAAGCTACTATAAATACAAGGATGTAATCATATACATATACCAATGACCATACTAATATACAAACCAAGAGTGCTCTACAAATACAAGTCACTAAGGTACAAGGCTAATATCTGGAAACAAAAGACAGTCATAAAAAGGAAGGAGACTCCGAAGTATTTGAAGCTGTCGATGATCACCAATAGTCTCCTGAGCACTCCAGAAGCCCCCAGAAGTCAAAGCCCATGGCTAGAACCTGGACTTGCATCATGGGAAGATGCAAAAAGTAGGGGGTAAGTACCAGAAAGAGGCACCAAATAGGCATCATTCGTCGACCGAATGAAATAGTGAATATGCAGAAAGCTCAACCACAATTGAACCAACCAAGGTGATGAACCATACTAACTAAACTAACCCAAGTGATGAACAATGTTACGGACCAACGAAGACTATGTAAACCCATAGTACATCCATCCCCAACTGAGACATACCGCTGTACATATTTACAAGGCCTTATTATCTATGCATGTATGCCGACTAGGCTTCCATAATCCCAGTAGGGATACCCGCGCAGAATCTAGTCAGCCAATCATAACAAAAGCTAACTCTCCATACCACATGATCATAGAGCTAATTGTATGTGGGTGTAAGGCCCTAATATCTATACCTGAATACCCTCCTGAGCCCCAAATACGTCTAGAGGGTACAACCACACACAATCGGTGTGCGAATAGGTATGTGGAACCACAGGTAATCAATCGGGATTCCGCCCCCAACAATCATATGTCAATCGGGTCTCTGACCCTGTGCCAGAACGTGGCACCTGATATAAAAATATATATGCATAATGGTGGGATGTATCTCTCGCATGAGAAAGAATCCCCCTATCATACATAATAGTGTCTCAACTCAAAATATCGATCATAGGCCTAACCCTAAAATGGAATAAGTAGGGTCCTCGATGCAAAATATAATCGATGGGGTCCATGATCCAAAATATCAATAGGTGCTCGGACCTCATAATCGACATCCGACACACCAATCATGGCCACCAGAGACTCGAACCACAAGGCGTGTCACTTGGGTCTCAAAAATACGAATGTGGCCATCAGAGCATAAAGCACAAGAAGTGTCATCTAGGACTCAAGGTATTGAAATAGTCACTCACTCAATTAATCTATCGTCTATCTGGATCGGGAACTCCAAAATCTATCGTCTCCTTTTCACTATAAAACACACTAGAATATTTATCCACATTTCTCATCTTTCTTTCACCCACTTCGCAAAGAGATCAAACATGTAGGTAAGAAATTCTTCCTTGTCATCAATATGAATAAAGTGAATAATAATCCAAATAAATGAATAGAGGAATCAGGCCTTGGAGGTTATACGAGTTACAAGACATAATAAGGTAGAATAATAGGCAAATAAGTTACAAAAATTGATAGTCATCTTTAATCACAATTTAAAACCAATATTATATGCACTTACTATTTTACTTTAATAATAAAATGTATATACACCAATGTCACTTAATATTTTTATATTAATAATAAGAGTACATAGATTTTTTTGACTTAATAATCACTCTCTTTTCAGGGTCATTACAGAGTAGTAATTTTTAGAACTTATATTGGGTTAAGATACACTGAGTTCTAACACACACACTTCTTCACTTGATTGGAGTATTGTTGGTTCAAATGAAACCAAAGGAATTGATCATAAGCATCAACAGATAAAAGACACTTTTAAATGTTGAAATTAATTATATGAATTTTCACCTTTAAATGTTGAAATTAATTTTATAAATAATTGTGTCAGAAACTCATCTTTCTGTCACATTATAGACAAGTAGAGACTCACATATTCTATCACCAAGCTCTCCCAAATATGTAAACTCATCTTTCAATATTTCCTCAAAACTAGCTTTGGCATACCTCCAAAATGCTTTTCTCCTCTCTTCACCTTTCCATTTCCTTTGCCAGTTTGCCCAAATGCGTCTTGCATACATCCTACTTTCAGCAAAAGGAAGTAACTCAGCAACAACTGGCTCAAGTCCCTAGCAGTGCAGTAACACAAGGTGCAAATTAGGATTAAATCCAAAAGAAATTGTTAATGGAAGCATCAAACATGCCAGGAAGCCAAGATATTTTGTCCAGACTTTCCACGAAGTGGGAATAACTTAAAAGAATATGAAATTCTACCATACTAATATACAAACCAAGAGTCAGACTTTCCACGAAGTGGGAATAACTTAAAAGAATATGAAATTCTGTCCAGATTCTAAATTCATGTAGAAACTTGATTTCTTCATCCAAAATGACATAACTACTTATTATGAGAATATACAATCTGATGAAATAACATAGAAGAACTAAAATTGACATATCAAAAAGAACTGCACAGAATATTGAAACTAAAGTTTACATAAAGTAAAATTTACAGAAACTGAAATTGAGATGAAATGAAATAAATACCTTTTGCATATCAAACATGATGGTTATGTCATATCCATCACCAAGATCCAAATCTTCAATCAAATATCTTAAAAACTAACTCCAAGAGTGTTTGATTTCTTGATCCACCACTGCCCAAGCTATTGGATACATTTGTTGATTTCCATTTCTTCTAACAGCCATTAATAACTCTCCTTTGCAAGCACCATTCAAAAAACAACCATCTAGGCCTATAATCTTCCTACATCCTTCCAACCATCCATTCTTCAATGCAACAAAGAACACATAGAAGTATTTAAACAAGTGCTTGCCAGAAATTATTTCATTGTCAGTTCTCACCCAACAAGAAGTTTTCGAATTTGAACTCTTAATCATATCAGCATAGTCCAAAAGTCTTGAAAACTCAAGCTTCCAATCACTCATGAACTTTGAAATTACATTTTGTTTTGCCCTATAACATATTGATCTTCCCACCTTTAATCCTCATTTTTTTTATTGTCTCTTGAAGCTTATGAACCCTAATATCAGGTTGAGATACTATCTATCCCTCATCTTCATTTCAACATACTTTGTTGTGCACAATTTGTTCATTTTCTTTGTAAAACACCTATGAGCATGATAGTATGTTTTCACACAAAAATCTCCTGTATCTTTATCCAAACTAGCAAACACTTCCCATTTACAGTTTTCTTGACAACTCACACTAACTCTATGATGTTCATTGGGTGTAATCTATAAGTGAACTTTATTTTGCACAGCATAATCAACAACAATCCTTCTAAACTGAATTGCACTCTCAAAAATCATACCCAATTCAAAGAAAGATACGATAGAAGAAGAATCATACCTCAATTTGTTGCTTTTTCTTCTTGAAGGTGGATCCACACCTGGTTGTGCTAAAACATCGAGTTCTTCATCACTGTCTTCACTAGGTTCATCAGATGAAGCAATAAACTCTTCGTTACCTCCTAATTACCTTGATATTTGGATGTCTTATTGGTGAAAATACCCTCAAAACCTTTATCTATCCCAGCCTTTCCAAGCTCAACTTCTGCTTGTTTGGATTTATCCTTAGACTTTTTCTTTCCCTCTCCAGCCTCACTTCTTTTTTGTTCTCTTTGTTTCTCCTTGAAAGTTCTCAATTCTTCATCGACTTCACTATCATCTTGATCTGATACAACATCTAAGTCATTCTCTTCATAGTCAACAAAATCACTAGTTTCTTCCTCTAAAGATTGTTCAATTCCACCTAACTCATCGATAGGTATAACATCTAAGTCATCCTCTTAATAGTCAACAGAATCACTAGTTTCTTCCTCTAAAGATTGTTCAATTCCACCTAACTCATCATACCATCATCTAAATAAAAAATCCTAGACACTACCTCTGTCTCTACATTAACATTTGGACTATACAATGGTCCCAACTAAGTTATAGGCCCCACCTCTCCCACAATCACGTGCTTCAGAAATATATTGAAAGTCGACCCACTTCATAAATCTTTAATACAATTATATAATTGGTTGTCACTTTGTAACTTGACAAATCTATGGGTAATAGGATCTTTAGTGTGACTCACTCCATAAATTTTTAATACAATTATATAGTTGGTTGTCACTTTGTAACTTGACAAATCTATGGATAATAGGATCTTCAGTGAAAAATTCCTCCACTTCATCATACCCAATATCTTTTGCATACAATTTCAATTCCGTCAAAGAGAAGTGATCCTTGTCTATGGAGAAGACACATTTTTCAGTCTTCGAAACATATCTACCTTTATAGAAGCGTTAACTATGGTGAAAAATAGCTATAAGATGACCCATAACTGTAGAAGAAAAGTGAAATTACAACAACAAACTTCAAAAACGTCTACCAAAAATTAAATTTTCAAAGTGAAAAAATCTAACATATATCACTAAATCGAAGGATGGCAGTAATAAAAAATGCAAAATTTGATAATTTCCTACAATGAATCTTCATTGATTTCATGACTTCTAGTCTGAATAGTCGACGGCAACTTAGCGTTTTTGTTAACTGAAAAGGGGCAAATTGAAAGATTAACGTATTTTGCCCCTTTTGTCATATTATTTTTTCATTTTTTAAAAAATTATAATATGTATAAATTCAGTTGCGACGTGTAAAAATTTTGCTTGCATGGACGAACGTGGCATCGCAACATTGGATGAAAAAAATATGTCATCTCAATTCTAACTCACGCATTTAGGAAACTTGGATCTTGTGTTTAAATGTTAAGAAATGGGCAAGTTGGAGTGCCTATTTGTGCATTTTAAAAGTTTGAGTTTCAACTTAAAATTTCGCTCCAAGCTAAGGGTCCAATTTATGTATAATATAAATGGTGTAGTCCATAAATATTAGTAAAGATTGACTACATTTTTGAATTCTTTTATAAAATTTTATTATTTTTAAATATTATTTTATTTATTACCTAGGTATACTATATTTAGAAGATATTTAATATCTATTAAAAGTGAATTATATTCTAGGCTTAAGTCATCAATAGACACTTAAACATGTCCCCATTTTTCACTTAAGACACCTCAATTAAGACTAGTTCCTTTTGAACACCTAAACTATTCAAAATATGTACCTATTAAACACAAAATGCTTATTTCGCAAAAAATGTAAAGTGTGTATAATTCAATTATGATGATGTGGCACTGATGTGGCAAAATAACAAATTAAAAGATGACATTTGGCATATAAATAAGAAAAAAATAATAAATTATAAAAAGACAAAAAAATGATCTATTTTTTTATTTGATTACCTAATTTTTTTTCACATTTATAACCACTCATCCACCTCCACCCACCCTCCCCC
>DF367269.1:7377-20093 GCA_000787875.1 Solanum virginianum | reverse complement strand
CTTGGCTCATAATTAATCCAACGTACCAAAATGTGGGTTCTAACACTACAAATAGAAGCCAACAGTTTTTTGGGCCTTGTAACTTAAGAAGGAATGCAGCTTGTAGGATTTAATTGAATTATCCTGAAGAAATGGCTCAACCAAAAAGGGGGAAAAAGGGTACAACCGAATACACTAAAGCTCCTACTATACCCAGGGTCCAGGAAAGGGTTCGACCACAAAAGTATGTAGGTCTAGAAGTTGCAAAGAAGCTAAATAGCCCAACCCAAATCAAAGGAGGTAGTAAATGGTACATTTTACATTTATGTAGTTTCTGGTAATTTCAAGATCGTGGGAGAAACATATAAGAGAACACACATATGTTTACATGATAAAATCGGAAAATTAAATCCCGCTCTAGCTTAGCCCCTTCTTTAATATTGATTTGCCAAATTGCAAATGATATACCAAAAAAAAATGTTCGAAGGGACAAATTAGCCCAGCAGTAAGCTCACATCTCGGAGAAGTATGTATTACCGACTACTCACGTAGAAGGGTAATGCCCAAAAGAGGACTTTGCCCAATGTGTTACCAACTACTTCTTTTCTTTAAGTCACTTGCGCGGAGGGAAAGCACCAGATAAAGAGCACCATCACCTTACTTACCAAAGTGCTTATGCGAAAGAGTACCGCTTCCCCGAGAAGATAATCCGCTTTCCTAAAATCCTACTTTATTACCCTAGCTCTTAACTCATATGACACAGAACTTGCATAGGTTCATGCTTAGGCCTGATTAGGGAAACTTTTTAAGCATAGGGAACTCCAACTTAAACAGGAACTAAGTAGAGCAAAATCCACACATCACAAAAACCTGGACATGGAGGGTTCGAACTTGACTGTCCTGCAGATTTGTGCACACTATTGTTAGTCTCTCCATTTTAAAGTCTTGCAGTATCTAATATATTCAGTTTTAGGCTAGGAATTGAAGTTGGGCCTTCTTGTTATATGGGTCATTTCTAAGTCATAAGAACATTCACCAAATCATTTAACGCAATTAACAACAATATGGAATTTATAGGCTCTCGGTGCACACTGTTGCACTTACTTCTTTCTGTTAGTTCTAAGGATATCCAAAATTCTATCATCTAGTACTTTACATGGCTAACGTTTGTGAGCAAAGCCTACCTAAGTACCCTTTCCCCAAATCCCAAGGGTATTCCTAGTAACGGCAGCCGCAGCTACTGATTGGGCATTTCACAGAGTACAGTTAAATTGAAAGTGAGAAAAATATAGGAGGAATCAAAATAGTATTCAGTAATAGCACACAAACAACAAAAAAAGAGACTGTGTTTCTACATTAAAAACTAATGTGGAAGAAGTAAATCAAGCAGCTTCTCTAATAGCCCCATTGGGTTGATTTGAAAATAAAGTAACATCCATAGAGACATACTTTCTTTTTTTAATGGGATTCAAAGCATTTTGTAATATCGGACAACCACAATACCATAACATAATCAAAAGGTACAATGGCCCGAGCGACCAGACTTAACATAAATGTAGCCACTGGAGTCATTCTAAAAAGGGATAGCTCAACCCAAATCAAAGGAGGTAGTAAATAGTACATTTTACATTTATATAGTTTCTGGTAATTTCAAGATCGTGGGAGAAACATATAAGAGAACACACGTATATTTACGTGATAAAATCGGAAAATTAAATCCCGCTATAGCTTAGCCCCTTCTTTAAAATTGATTTGGCAGATTGTAAATGATATACCCAAAAAAACTGTTAGAAGGGAGAAATTAGCCCATCAGTAAGCTCACATCTAGGAGAAGTATGTATTATCGACTATTCACGTAGAAGGGTAATGCCCAAAAGAGGACTTTGCCCAATGTGTTACCAACTACTTCTTTTCTTTAAGTCCTTTGCGCGGAGGGAAAGCACCAGATAAAGAGCACCATCACCTTACTTAACAAAGCATTTATGTGAAAGAGCAACGCTTCCCCGAGAAGATAATCCACTTTCCTAAAATCCCTACTTTATTGCTCTAGCTCTTAACTCATATGACATAGAAATTGGATAGTTCACGCTTAGGCCTGGTTAGGGAAACTTTTTAAGCATAGGGAACTCCAACTTAAACAGGAACTAAGTAGAGCAAAATCCACACATCACAAAAACCTGGACATGGAGGATTCGAACTTGACTGTCCTGCAGATTTGTGCACACTATTGTTAGTCTCTCCACTTTAAAGTCTTGCAGTGTCTAATATATTCAGTTTTAGGCCAGGAATTGAAGTTGGGCCTTGTGAGCTCGGTGCACACTGTTGCACTGACTTACTTCTTTCTGTTAGTTCTAAGTATATCCAAAACTCTACCATCTAGCACTTCACATGGCTAACGTTTGTGAGCGAAGCCTACCTAAGTACCCTTTCCCTAAATCCCAAGGGTATTCCTAGTAACGGCAGCCGCAGCAACTAATTGGGCATTTCACAGAGTACAGTTAAACTGAAAGTGAGAAAAATATGGGAGGAATCAAATTAGTATTCAGTAACAGCACACAAACAACAAAAAAAGAGAACGTGTTTCTGCGTTAAAAACTAATGTGGAAGAAGTAAATCATGGTCCATATTTGTCCAAATAAATAAAATGCAAAGCCCGAGAGAGTAGTAGCCACCAACCTGGATAGCCTGCAACAGTTATCCTAAAGTAATTCTCATATTTGTCATGCATATGCTTTACCTAATACCAAAAAGGAAATCAATTAATACTAACACAAATATTGCACCAGCCATAACATAATCTTGTTACACCTCATAATTTGATTGCGATTGAGAACATAACGTTTTCCTTCTGCCCTGACTACTTCTTGCGCAACAAAGTGAAGCAATGTGGTCTTACCTTCCATACTTTTCACATAAGAGAATTTCCTTCTCAGAGGCCCCCTCGACCTTGCCACTGCGAGTAGACGTTGGACCTCATGTTTGAGCAAACATCAGCACATCTTAACGCCTCAGTAAGGGAGGCCTTCAAAGAAATTAAAGGGGCTTACATGTGGGCAGGAAGGCACCACAATTGGGCCCGAAGAGAACAGCTCCACCGCATTAATGGCCAACGGGAGTAGGCAGTGCTGATATTCAACCAACGGGGGCCTTGCAGTAGCAGTAGTACCACACGGAAACGTTAGGTGGCTACAGTTGGTACAACAGTGCTTTAAAAGCCCCAAGCAAGAGTACAACCTATGGTAGCATACAGTACATCTAAATATTGCATAGAAGGACCAACATAAATGTACACGTGAAAACAGCTGTGAGTACCACCAGATAAAGCTGTGATGGTCCTCTCCTTGTTGGTTTATAATATAGAGTAATATAAGATTTGTGATTTTAGAATTTAGCTTCTGTTTTGCTTATTTTATCAATCGGTATCACGAGTCTTCTCATATATACAAGATAATATGAAAAGATTGTTCATGATTGATGTGTTTTGTTATTGTAATATGCATATATCATGAACTGTTTGTAAGGCTTCATAAGTTAGGAAGTCAGAAAGTGCAAAAGAAGTGGAATTAAAAATGTATAGGTCAACGTACAAGCCTTATTTATGACTTGTGGTTCAAATCACAAGTCCTAAACAAGGTTCGCGGATGGATCAAACAGGATGAAAATTTGACTAAGTGTAGGGGCAATGTACGAGGGGTGTTTACAGCCCATCAATGGAACTATGGACCATAAAGAGGGTTCATGGTTTGGGATAGTGGGCTGATGAGAAATTGAGTTTCTTAACTTGAACTATGAACAAACAGAATAAGTCGTAGTTTATTTTACGAGTCGAAATGTCATGACCCAAAATGGGCCATGAGTGGCACCCACACTTACCCTCCTAGGTGAGTGAACCAACATATAAACCCCAAGCTATATTAACAGTTCAACTTATAAAGATACGATAATAGTCAAAAGCTTAACTCATAAAGAAAGAGATAACCCAAATCACTAGGTTTATCACTTAATGCTCCAAAAAATCTGAAAGTCATCACATCAAAGACACTAGTCTCAAAATACCAATTCTAAGAATGTCAACACCAAAATAAATGAATAAAATGGTTGAGGTCCGAAAGCTAAGAACGTCATGACACGACTAAAGAGATCCAACGCGATCTAGAGGAATAGCTCACCTTGGAACCCGATGTGCTGAAGACTGGCTAGAGCTGAGGATGAGTCGAAGTCAGTGGAACACTCACAAGCACTCCACAAAGCAAAAATAAGAAGAAAAAAAACAAGCAGGGGTCAGTACGGACAACATATACTGAGTAGGTATCATCGGCCGACTCAAAATAGAAATCAATATACATAAAATTATCACAAGAAATCAACCATAACACTTAACATGTGGCAACAACAAGAATAAGTATACAACTAATCAACGATATCAATGATACACATGAGGAATCAGACCTCCACATCACATTTCTTTTGGCAGATAGATTCTTTAAAATTGAATACATTAAATTATTTTAACATCCTTTCCTTTATTATTATATTGTCGGAACGTGGTACCTAATCCAATATATATATATAGAACGTGACAACCGATCCTATAATATATATGTGTCGAAACATGACACTCGATCCTATAAGATATGTGTCGGAATGTGACACCCGATTCTATAATATATATGTGTTGGAACGTGACACCCCATCCAATATATATAATTCGTTATTCTTTATCATTACTTCTCACTTCATTACCAGTGTTTCATCAAGTTTTCTTTATTCAAGACATACTTTGAGTGATCACGTTTAAGATTATGAATTTCATGGTCTTGGGATTGTACACCAATCAAAACAATATATCAGTCAACAAAACCACAATAATTAAGTACATAGAAAATATCATAGCTTTACACAATGACTATCAATCGATATATATATTAGTCAACCAAACCACAATAATTAAGTGCATAGAAAATATCACAACTTTACTCAATGACTATCAATGTCTATTAAGAGTCTCTCTATTAGATAGAACAAACCATAACCTACCTCAACCGAAGAACCAAAATCAAGTGAGCTAATCCACCCGGTGCTTTCCCTTTCCTCAACGCCTCAAAACCTTTCGAATATATCAAATATATAATATTCATAAGTAAATGAATCCATAGACACCCATATTAATACATTCTAGCCACGACCCACAAACATCCAAATCTATAATAAATTTTCTAAATCTCAAACCTAGAATTGAATATTAAAACTCCCAATTAATATAACTCTAACATTAAAAATTTAATAGTATTCGTGTAATACAACATCCTCAATATTTGATTACCTATCTTAATATATTAAAACTTAACTTACAAAATATTATTTAAAAGAATAAACTTTTAAATGTAAAATTAATAATTTCACAGGTTCGAGTGGAATGAAAAATTTTACAATGGGAGAGGGATACCAACTCATAGTTGTGTGAGAGCATTCATTTATTGACAAATGGACCCTAATGGATCCCACTTTTCATGTCATTAAATACCTTGTCCTTTTTCCTTGCCAAAAAAAATTATTTAAATTAATATTATAATGTGGGACCATCAATCTAATATTTTTCTTCTTTGTTTTTTTCCTCTACTCTCACTCTCCTCTTCTGCCTTTTTCTATTTATTTTTTTTTGTAAAATCAAAATCTAAACAGATGATATTCTTTTTCATATATTTCTCAGTTTCACTATTTTATTTTTCAGTTTTTTTGTAGTTTTATTAAAAATTAATTCAAGAAAAAAATCAAAATAAATCAATTAAATAAATTGATATATTTTTTTATTTTGATTTTAAATTTTTTCTTCATTCTAAATATTTGAAGAAAAGCAAAAACATCGGACATTTCTATTTCGAAAAGGCTAGTTGTTGAGTTCACTCAATCTCTTTTCGACTCACTTACTACCTTAGCCATAAGTCTGAACTTTTACTTCAAAAGTTCCTTCATTTTGTTTCAATAGAAACTACATTGTTGCCTCATCCCAATAGAGCGAGAAATTCTTTGTGAGAAAAGTCTTACGTGTTTTTGTATTAAGAGCGGATATGCATCATCTTGTGCTTTTAAATGATAGAAATTCTTTTTTATTTTTTTAATTTTGAACTAAATACATCGTTGTAAGACGAGAGAACCGCTTAAAATGATAATATTTTATTTGACTGTATTTTATAGTTATTTACATAAAATCAAAAAGTATTAATTTTTATAATATTTTATATAATTGTTTCATTAGATATTTTATAAATATTATACTATTAATATTTTATATAAATAACTATAAATATTTTTATAAATATTACTACTATTAATATTTTTATAAATAACTATAAATTATATAAAAATTATATAGTATTTATAAAACTTAATACTTATATAAACTTACATATTATTTATAGTCAAATGATAATATTTATTTAGTTGATTTATTTTAATTTTTTCTTGAATTAATTTTTAATAAAACTACAAAAAAAAATTGAAAAATAAAATAGTGAAACTAAGGAATATATGAAAAAGAATATCTCTGTTTAGATTTTGATTTTACAAAAAAAAATTAAAAAAAGGTGGAAGAGGAGAGTGAGAGTAGAGGAAGAAAAACAAAGGAGAAATATATTAGATTGATGGTCCCACATTATAATATTAATTAAAAAAAATTTTTTGGAAGGAAAAAGGACAATTGGATCAATTAGAGTCCATTTGTCAATAAATAAATGCCCTCACACAACTATGAGTTGGTATCCCTCTCCCATTGTAAAATTTTTTCGAGTCGAATCATTCTAATTGAAAGTTGTAACTTTTTATTCTCCCTTCACTTTACAATTATAATAATAACTTACATGTATATATACTAATATATGTATGCACACGTTTACCAAGAAATCCTAAGGTTATTTCTGGTAACCTTGTTCATCTTAATCATTGGCTCATCACATGTGTCACCTGCAAGAACAAAATAGATGGTATCTTTTCTTTTATTTCTCTTTATTTATCACAATTGTGTCGCTACGGAAAAAGCTGTAATGCAAATAGAAAACAACTCACTTCCTTAACCGCTAACCTATAATCATAAATATACTTTTATATTTCTAAACTTATGAAATCTTTAAACGATAATGAGATTTCTCATCTTAACTACAAAGCACAAACTTTTCTCTTCTTTTAGCACCACGTAACTTACATTTCAAGCAGTTCTTTCTTTTACTTATTTTTCTTTTCTATTTCTAAAATAAAAAATAATTATGTGCCAAAGTGATAAACCTTATTACTTATTTTAATTAACATAGGACAAGTAGTATCGAGTATTCTCTAAATTATTAATTTAGTCCACTAATTAATTTAATTATCTAAAATTACCTCTCAACTAAATAACAAAGTTTATCGAATAGTCCAAAATACTCTTTTTAAAAATTCGTGATAAATCCTTTATGACATTAGAAGCTCTATTTCTCAAAATGACTTAATGGGTCGTTACACGTAAATAGACTCGTGGATTGGGAGTTTGGAAATTTTTCTAAGTGTGGATAGGAATCATGAAAGGATTCTACGACCCATAGATCATTCTACGGGTCGTAGAATGAGGTCGTAGTTTGTGATTCAGTGACATTTTCAAAAGACCAAACGTTTAACAACACGAAATCTCCTTTTTACGATCCATAGACCATCTAAGACTCGTAAATGGGGATCGTGGTTTGGGTCTAACAATTTTAACAAGGGCATTAATTTTGACCATTTTTCGTACCCTAAGTCTAAAACTACATCATTTTAGGGTTCTTTTCCCTCCCATATTAGCCTTAATTCCTCCTAAACACTCTCATTCTCTCCCACTCTAATTCCCTAAAAAAATTTTAAGGAAAGGCAAGAAGGACCAGAGTTTCCAAAGATCTTCTTCGCCAACCTTTGAGCTTTCCTTAAGGTCTTCAAATCAGGTATGTGTATTGATTTGTGGGTTCCTTTCATCCACATAGTCCAACAATCCTATATTTTACCTTTTCTTTTAAGTTATGAAATTTACATGATTTCCATGAGCATGACTCCAATGTTATAACGATATATTTTTAGTTATTTTGGCTTTAATGATGCAATGTGATAATGTACTATGAATTCCTATAGTTCTCAAGTTTAATTTCATGATTTCATTATCTAGGATTTTTGAATGATGATGTGGGTTGTTTAGACATGGTTTTAAATTGATGAGTTTCATCATGATATTGGTTAATACTCTTAAATCACGTGTTTTTAAAGTTTATTGCATAAGCCCAGTAAATTTAAGATGAGTTCATATATGATGTTAATGACAAGGATCTTAAAGTAAGGTATGAAAGTAATGAATGTTATGGAAGTTTTAAACATGTTATGAAGCCCTTTTATGATGACTAGTCTTGTTGTACGCACTTTGCACGTGATCAAAACATGTGATTAAATTTGATTATGAACTTATAAAAAGGTAAATAATTTACTACAAAAGTAATTTTGATAAATTAGTTTTTTTATAAAGGTCATTTAAGATTCTGTAACGCTTGGTAAAATTATCAAAATATCCTTAGAGGGACGTCCGCATAACGCATCTTACCATGCTCCATTTGGAAATCTGAGACAGAATTTGTAATCAGCACTAAAAATTGAGTAGGTAAATGGCCTCGTTAGAATTATAGAGCAACTAGATCAAAAAATATTTTTCGATCCGAAAACCAAAACAGTATTGATGCCACCAGGGCCGCGATGCGCCCTGGGTGCAGACTAATACTTGTATTTTTTTATTTTTTTCAATGGGAGGGGGAAAACTCGTTCGAAAAAATTTCTGAGAAAAATACACTACGGCACGCCCAGTTTGCGATGCGGACTTGGCATTTCCAGGTTGAAATTATTTTTTTAATTCGTGAGGGATATTCTAGTCATTTTCCAATTCCTGACAAACGTAAAACATGTTAAATTAAGTCCTTTTAATCAGAAAAGAGCCTTTTAAACGTACTTTTAAGCCCCCTAAAACACACAAACTAGGTTAAAGTTCTTGGAGAAGAAGAGAAGAAGCGAGGATTCTTAAGTTAAAGTTGATCTTCCTTCAATTCCAGGTATATAAGGCTACCTAAAGCATTGAACTATGTTCATCCACGCGCCCCTCCATCAACTTGATGGATTAATCCTACCATATTATATAGTATCAAAGAGATATTTTAATAAAACCAAGACGGAATTAATCATTACATGATATAATATTTAATTATGGATCTCTTCCCACTTAATGTTGTCTCCTTATCAATTAGTAGACAAATCTTTATAATAAAGTTAGTGCAAGATTTTATGGTTTCCACTAATTTTTGTCCGTCCCCTAAAGATAAACAACCAATAAGTTTTGTCTCCTCCCCTTAATAATACGTAGTCTTTTAGTCTTAGTTATCGAATAGTCCAAAATACCCACTAAATTTTTTATGGGGTGGATATTTTAAGAAAATAAGAGCACAATTCTCAAAAATAGCTTAATGGGTCATTACAGAGTCAATGTCCAGAGTGGGTCTGCATTATCCCTAGTGGAAGAGGTAAAAAAGAAGCAAGATCGAGTTCCTATCATACTCCAATTAAAAGAGGCCATCCACAAACAGAAAATGATGGTCTTCTCCAAAAGGGGGAGACAGGGTGTTGAGTAACCAGAGTAGGTTATGTTTTCCTGATATTGATGATGTAAGAGAGAGAATCATGGTCGAAGATTATAGTTCTAGGCATTCCATTCATTCGGGCTCCACCAAGATGTACTACGACTTGAGGGAAGTCTATTGGTGAAATGAGATGAAGAGGGATATCATGGAGTTTGTTTCTAAGTGCCCGAACTGTCAGCAAGTCAAAGTTGAGCATCAACAACCATGTGGATTGGCACAAAAATTTGAGATTCCTGAGTGAAAGTAGGAGATAATCAACATAGACTTCATTATCGGTCTACCGAGGTCCTGTAACCAACATGATTTGATATGGGTGATCGTGGATAGGATGACCAAGTCAGCTCACTTCATGGCAGTCTAGAGAACTAACACTGCAGAGGAGTATGCCAAGTTGTACATCCAAGAGATTGTGAGGCTGCATGGAGTTCTCTTGTCCATTATCTCGGATAGAGGAGCTCAATTCACCTCCCAATTTTGGAGATCTTCCCAGAAGGGATTGGGTACGAGGGTAAATTTGAGTACAACTTTTCATCCATAAATAGATGGCTAGGGAGAGCGCACCATTCACACATTAGAAGATATGTTGAGAGCTTGTGTCCTTGATTTCAAAAGGAATTGGGATGGCCATCTGTCATTGATTAAATTTGTATATAATAATAGTTATCATACAAGCATTCAGATGCCCCCTATGAAGCTCTGTGTGGGAGGAGATGTAGATCACTAATTGGGTGGTTTGAGGTCGGAGAAGTTGAGTTGATCGGATATCATCTTGTTCACAAATCAATGAAAAAGGTTAAGGTCATTAAGGAGAGGATGAAAACTTTAGAGAGCCGCCAAAAGTCTTATACCAATGTAAGGAGGAGAGACTTAGAATTTGAGGTAAATGACTGGGTATACTTGAAAGTGTCACCTATGAAAGAGTTCATGAGGTTCGAGAGAAAAGGGAAATTGAGTCCTCGTTATAGTGGCCCTTACAAAATCATGAGGAGAATTGGGAAAGTTGTGCATGAGTTAGAGTTACCCTCCGAGCTAGACACAATCCATCTCATATTTCATGTCTTGATGTTAAAGAAGTGCTTGGGAGATCTTGCTTTAGTATTCCCGTTGAGAATATTGGAGTAAAGGATAGCTTGTCTTATAAAGAGATTCTAGTCCAAATACTTGATCGTCAGGTTTGCAAGCTTGGAGCCAAGGAGATCGCCTCAGTCAAAGTCCTATGGAGAAATCAATTTGTTGAGAAAGCCACGTGGAAAGCTGAGGAAGATATGAGAGATAAATACCCACATCTATTTGTGCCCACTGAGGAGAACACTAAAGGTAATACCCCTATCTTTGACTTAATCAATGCTTCTATTCTTTAGTTGATATATCTATCCTTGAGTCTGTAGAGTTTATTAAGGTCAATGAGGAGTCAATAGAGTTTGAATTGTCGAGTGAGTAATGAGATGAGTCTTGGATCTATTCGTGTATTTCACCCACCTCTACTCATCATTCGAGGACGAATGATCCTAAGGGGGAGATGATGTAATGCCCGATAAAATTATCAAAATACCCCTAAAGGAGGGATGTGCGCATAACACATCTTCCCATGCTTTTATGTTTGCAAATCCAAGATCGAATTTGCAATAAGCATAAAAAAATTGAGTGAAAAAATGACCTCGTTCAAATGTTAAAGCAATTGGATCGAAAAATATTTTTGATCTGATAATCTAAATAGTGTTGATGCGTGGTAGGGCCGTGACACACCCTAGGTGCGGACCAACACTTGTATTTTTTTATTTTTTGACGAAAGAGGCAAAACTCATTCAGAAATTTTTTGAGAAAAATGCACTACGGTGCGCCTAGTCCACGACGCGGACTGGGTATTTCTAGGTTGAAATTTTTCTTTTAATTCATGAGGGGTATTCTAGACATTTCTTAACCACTCAAAATATAAACCATGTTAAGTTAAGTCATTTTAGTCGAAAAGACCTCTTAAATGTATTTCTAGGCCCCCAAAACACATAAACTAGGTTAGAGTTCTTAGAGAAGAATAGAAGAAGCGAGGGTTCTTCAGTTAAAGTTTATCTTCCTTCAATTCTAGGTATGTAAGTTAGGAGGACTGGGTATTTCCAGGTTGAAAATTTTCTTTTAATTCATGAGGGGTATTCTAGACATTTCTCAACCTCTCACAAATGTAAAGCATGTTAAGTCAAGTCATTTTAATAAAAAAAAAAGCCTCTTAAATGTATTTCTAAGTCCCCAAAACACACAAATTAGGTTAGAGTTCTTAGAGAAGAAGAGAAGAAGTGAGGGTTCTTCAATTAAAGTTGATCTTCCTTCAATTCTAGATATGTAAGGATACCTAAAGCATTGGATTATGTTCATCCACATGCCCCTTCATCAACTTGAGATGAGATTTTGAGTATTAATTGCATTCTTTAAAATCTATGATTCTTGAATCTTGAATTCTTGCACATGAATGAACTTCTTGAATATAGTTGAGTTAAATTATGAGTTGTATCTCTATTATCATGAATTATGGATATAGTAGGATGGAATGAAAGGAATTTGTGTATTCTATTGGACTTCTTTGTTTAGTTGGTTTACTTGCGGGGTACCACGTGGGATGTATTTCGCATGCTTGATACCCTAACCCTAACTTTAATATTTTCATTACTTATTGATTATACTGAAATTGGTGTCATAACTTTCGAAACTAAGTAATATAGACTTGAGAAGTATGTTTTATTGTTTCATACGTGCTTGTGATGAATATCTATTAAGTTGTATGTGTTAAGTATGGATGATTTGATGTCACATGACCGTACTCTCCGTGAGAGTCTTGCATGATGTAACCTAAAATCTTGAATTGCATTGTTTAAATTCACATTCTGAGTTATGGAGTTAATTGAGAAAGTTGATGTTGAGATGATTGAGATGAATTTGAGTTGATGAGCATGTTTTAGTCTTGGAAGGAGTATTGAGCACCGAGTGGTGAGAAGAGTCACCCTAGAACTACATTGCTAGCATAGGATGGTCGCATAAGAAAATTTTGGTGACCCATGTTCCCAATATGAAAAAGGT
>DF367271.1:978-20079 GCA_000787875.1 Solanum virginianum | reverse complement strand
TTATATCACAAGAAACCAAAAAGGGTAAAATCCTATCTTCTCTATATATATTTATGGTCTATTAAGCATCTTAAACTATAATAACGATCACTAAAAAATCACTATTTTCCCACCGAAGAATAAATCACCTTTTGAGCAAAAGCTTATATCACAAGAAACCTCAAATAATGGCTAATGAGAAAGAAAGTCTTCCTCCCTTTTCTCCTCATCTTTAAAAAAATAATATATGTGAACAACTTTTATATATTCCCTGAGTCATGTAAGATGGACCAAAACGTGATGGTCCTAAACATACCATGTCGAAAGTCAGAATTAAAGAGTTAACATTAAAAAGGAGCGGAGGAACTTCATATGACTTTTTTTTTTTTGTTTCTATTTTGTAGGTATATGCCAAGCATCAATAGCATTATTCACAGACCTTGATATTGTAATAGAGATGATCTCCATTGGAACATTACTAGTATTTTACTTAGTATCCAATGCACTCATATTTCGTCGATACGTAATACTTAGCAAAAATTCACCATTTTACACTCTCTTCTTCCTCTTCCTCCTTTCATCCACCTCTTTCGCGTTCTCTTTATCATGGAAATTCAAACTACATTGGTGGAATCTCATGTTATTCGCAGGTCTTACAATTTCCACGACAGTCATTTTCCAGTATTTGGTCCCTCAGGTTGTTATACAACGACAAGAGAGTTGGTTGGTACCCTTCATGCCATGGCCCGCTACGATATCAATTTTCCTAAATGTGTTTCTTATGACAACATTGAAAATGGTGGCATATAAAAGATTTGGGATTTGGGCTGGTGTTATAACAATATTTTATGTACTTTATGGTGTCCATTCAACATATCATGCTGAAGAAATATTGGAGATGGTGGTTGTTGATAATGTGAACAACAATTCTTCCACTCAACAACAAATTACTAAGGTTGATATTCAACTTGTTTAATATATAAAACAACATTTCATTAAGGCTAGCTATTTCATTGCCTACGCATGCATGTTAGTGTTTTCTATATGTACAGTAAAGAGTAAATAAAGAAAATTTTTACTGGATAGGGGTAAGGTGGAATGTCCCCCCTTTTCATGTATATATTTTTGGTTAATGATATACAGTAAATGATGATGATATCCAACTTCCATTATTTTATCACTTTTATAGTAATCAGAGACGGATTCAAAATTTCGAACGGATGAGTCATGAACTATTACTAAAAGATGAATTTAAGATATAAATTTAATTGCTTTGATCTTTATATTCTTATTGTTGAACTCTTTAAAACGTTCAAAATTTTAGGTCCAAAATTAAATTCTTCATCTTTAAAATAGTGTCAAAGATACTGGGATCAAGTTGACCCATTGTTTGTCTTACTATCCTTCCCCTTTTAATATGTTACCAATTAAAGAGTGTATGTCTTTAATTTATTATTTTTTGGATGAATTTTAAATTTCAATTTAACATATCACATATTTAAAATCATAAAATTAAAGAGTATTTGATATATTCTACATATTTTAACTTTAAGATCATAAAATTCAAAAAAAAAATTACTTTCTTAAACTTCGTATCAGATAAAAATCAAATAAATAAATTGACATCTGACTCTTATTGATTTCTCTTCTCTTCATTTTTTTTTTCCAAATTCTTGTTTGGATTGGAAACATATGTCATAATTTAAATTAATGGTTGAAATTTAACTAACTAAAAGAAGTCCTAATCATATAATTAATTACTTTCGTATATTTGCTTCAAAAATATTTTTACAATTTCATAATTCTAGATCAACATTATTGTTATGTTGGAGTTTTGATGATTTGACAAAGTTGTAGATTGGGAACGAATCCAATTCTATACATGGGCAGGTTTACTTGGTTCACACAACTGAAAATGACATCAAGCACAGTACGCTGTCAGTAACAGAATTCTGATAAAGTGCTCGAGTGCAGCAATGCAGCAAGCCCATTGACCAATAGAATGATTCCATGTATAGGTGGTCCAAGAGCGTGGTTGTAAAATATTATGAGTGTGGATATATATTGAGCGTGTGATGAATTGAATATCATCTTCCACACATAAGGAAATATTCTTCTAGAAATACGACTGAAAACAGTCAAGCTCTGGATCAAAGTTCTTAACAATTTCATCTAGCTGTTTGTAGACGTGCTTTTAATATAAACCAGGTCCTGATGATCTATAAAGGAATCTGATAGTTTGATTTTGAGTTATTCCCTCCTTTTACCTGATATGTAGCTAGCTAGAGTTAGCAAAAATGGGAAAGTAAAGTCTAAACCGATCCATGTTACATTAGTCTAGTGGGCAGCTTAGTTCCTGCTTAGTTGGGGAAGGTTTCAATATTCTTGTTAGAAGGGAAAGGAATTAATTTGTAGATTCCAAGTGTTTGTAATCTTTTTGCTATAGTGGAATCATGCTGGAATCCTATGCAACACGTCGTGATTGTTTTTCTTTTGAAAAAAGAATTTTTTCACGTAAAAATTTATGTTATTTACTTTTTGTCTTTCTTAGTCCTATGATAAGAGACCTGATCCCTTACTGTAGTAGACGTGTGTGATCCATTATTATATGCATTATATGATAGTTTAAGCTTAGGTTCATACATTTAAGTATTTTTACAATCCTAGAATATGTATATTTATATGTAAGTTTGAGACTTAGAAAGACAAACTCAATCATTGTCTCATTATTATATGATACGTTAAGTTTGTGTCAAGAATACTATACATGATCAATTTGGAGAGGAAAACATGAATTCGCGTGAATCTAGGAATCCGCCTTATGCCTACAATATTTTATGTACTTTATGGTGTCCATTCAACATATCATGCTGAAGAAATATTGGAGATGGTGGTTGTTGATAATGTGAACAACAATTCTTCAACTCAACAACAAATTACTAAGGTTGATATTCAACTTGTTTAATATATATTCACGTCTATAATTTATGATTTCAATCGCTAAGAGTTCAAGATCTATGTAGTAATATTATAAGAAATATTTATATAATCATGTTCCTTTGTAAAATAATTGTAAGTAAATCATTTGATAAATATTACCTTGTAATCTAACAAAAATACTAATTAATCTGCTATTACAAATGATATGTGCATCATGAAATTAATCATGATGGTTGGCCTTCATATCATAATTTTAATACTTTGCCTTAACTAGACATTTTACGATCCTAGTAGAATAACATATTATTACTTGCATATCGAACATAAAAAATAAATAAGAAATCATTTATTTTTGAAAAAAAAATATTCTTTATGAAAAACATTTATTTAAGAAAAAATTATGTGGATAAGCAAACATATACGAGTTAATTAGCTAATATAGCTATAATTTAAATTAATTACGGCTCACGGCTCGTATTTAGTTGTAATTACAATTTGAATATTGTATAATTTGCGCGATTTACACAAATGTTGTATACGATTATACAGAAGTATTGCATGAATCAAATTATATAGCAAAATAAATAAACACTGTGAATTATATAGTGAATTATACGAACGTTGTGCATGAATTGTATAGTGAAATATACAAACACTATACAAAAACTGCGAATTATATAATAAATCACACAAATGTATATTAATGTTGCGCGAATTATACAAATGTTGCTATAACTATAGTTACCAAATGTAAGTACCCAAAATATAGCTATGAAGCATACTCAATGTATATGCAAAAATTCCTCTATAGAGAACACTAACATGCCTAGGCAATGGAATTTTGTACCATATATTAAACAAGTTGAATATCAACCTTAGTAATTTGTTGTTGAGTGGAAGAATTGTTGTTCACATTATCAACAACCACCATCTCCAATATTTCTTCAGCATGATATGTTGAATGGACACCATAAAGTACATAAAATATTGTTATAACACCAGCCCAAATCCCAAATCTTTTATATGCCACCATTTTCAATGTTGTCATAAGAAACACATTTAGGAAAATGGATATCGTAGGGGGCCATGGCATGAAGGGTACCAACCAACTCTCTGGTCGTTGTATAACGACCAGAGGGACCAAATACTGGAAAATGACTGTCGCAAAAATGATAAGGCCCGCGTATAATATGAGATTCCACCAATGTAGTTTGAATTTCCATGATAAAGAGAACGCGAAAGAGGTGGATGAAAGGAGGAAGAGGAAGAAGAGAGTGTAAAGTGGTGGATTTTTGCTAAGTATTACGTATCGACGGAATATAAGTGCATTGGATACTAAGTAAAATACTAGTAATGTTCCAATGGAGATCATCTCTATTACAATATCAAGGTCTGTGAATAATGCAATTGATGCTTGGCATATACCTACAAAATAAATAAATAAATAAAAAGAAAGAAAAAAAGAGTATTAGTATGTAGATGCACTCGTTGAAATTCACGTCTTAATTAAATATTAGATCAGGTTTAACTTGTACATAGCAGATTGAGGTGGATTCAAAATTTAAACTTCATGAGTTTTATAGTTTAAGATGCTTAATAGACCATAAATATATATATAGAGAAGATAGGATTTTACCCTTTTTGGTTTCTTGTGATATAAGCTTTCCCAAAAAGGTATTTTAATAATTAATAGGATTATACATTTATCACTAGGAAAAAAGAAAACAATCTAATAAAAAGAAAAAAGAAAAAAACAGCCACCACATGTATAAATTAAACATTCTTTTAAGAGATGGTGAACAAGTTGACGAATCAAAATTCTGTTATGTTGGTTGTGTGATGAAGGTAAAGATTTCACTTTATTAGTCGATTCAATTCGTTAAAAGTGTGTTCTCTTTAATAACTTAAATATTTAAATTTTAAATCAAATGATCTCTCATATTCAACGTAACACGATACTACTTACCTAAGACGATAGTAGCATTTAGTGGAGTGCCAGTAGTAGGATGTACTTTTGCAAACCAAGAAGGTACAAGTCTAGCTCTTCCAATGACACAAAGGTACCTTGCTTGTCCAAGCATGGCTACTAATAGAGATGCCACAATCCCTAAACTTGCACCTGCCCCTACTACATTGCTTGCCCATTTCCAGCCGATCCCCTCGAAAACCGCTGAAAATGATGCTCCTTCCGGGATCTGCAAATATTATTTGTTAGGTAAAATTTCAGTAATAAATTCTTTAGACTATCTATGGTTAGTTACGTACCATGTTATAAGGTAACAAAAGGCACAAGGACAAGGCCATGAGGCAATAGAGAGCAGAGACAATGAGGACAGAGCCAACAATTCCAACAGGTAGAGTCTTGGAAGGGTTTCTTATTTCTTCAGCCATGGTGGACACTGTATCATATCCAATATAACTGAAGTAAACTATGGCTGCTCCATCAAGAATTCCTCTCACACCATAAGGAGCTATTCCTCCTGGCTTTACTAAGTTCTCTACTTTTCCATTGCAAAATCCAGCTATTATTATAAATCCAAAGAAGACAACATGGAAGACTGTCATTATCAGGTTCAACATGGAGCTCTCTTTAGTGCTGCAAAATACATACACCACTCATGTCACTATCAAAAACCACTAACAAAAGTAAATTATAAATACAGTCAGACGTCTCTATCATAATCATTTTTTATCTAAAATAAATGAGATTTGACTGTAGTAATAAACATACCTATGACACAAGCAAATAGTGAGGACAATAATCAACGCGACTGCCGGGAAATCCAACATGTTGTAACCTTGTGTTAAACCATGTACATGTATTCTCCATGAATTTGGATCATTCCTACCAAAAGCACACGACAAATACTCTGTAAAACTTCTTGAAACAGCAGCATTTGACAACACATATTCCATTAATATATTTGCTCCTGCAAAGTATCCCACAAATTCCCCTGCATCCATTCATTTCATCAAGTCAATATCCATAACAACATGGACTATGTAAACTTGTTCGTCGAGCTGGTTTCTCACATGGTTATTCAACTAACAGTTATTATCCAGAAAGTCAAAGATCAAGAAGAAGAGTTACTTTCGGAGAGAAACCAACTCTACCTTATTTATATATATGGACAGTTATCTTTTAGATGACGCGGTATATATAAGTTAAATCCTTACCAAAGGTAACTCGCAGATAACTGAAAGCGCCACCAGCAACAGGAACATCAACAGAGAACTCAGTATAACACAAGGAAGAAAGAAGAGCTGATACAGCAGCAATTATGTAAGAGATGAAAACAGAAGGGCCAGAGGTTTTTCGAGCAACGGGGCCAGTAGTAACAAAAACTCCAACACCAAGCATTCCTCCAACTCCAAGAGCTACTAAATCATACCATCTTAGTTTCCTCTTCATGTCAGCACCAGACCTTAGTCTCACTTTGTTCAGTTCTTGGTCTGGTGTCCATGTTGCTAACATCCTTTTCTTCAGCTTTTGTGGTGTTTTGAACAGAGAATGTAGGTAAGTGGACAAAAACATTTTTTTGGTTCTGTAATGTGAGTGCTTTCTTTAGGTTTCAATGACAAGGCTTTATATAAGCAATGGGAATGAATATATGACACTCTTTTTTTCTTAAAGCATTCTATTATATGTCTACGACTTACTGGTCTGATTGTCGAAATTATAATATCACGTAGGACCTATCAAAACATCAGAAAGCATTGGCTATTAGGATTTTTTTTCTTTTCAATTTTTGATAATCAGAACTAAAAATTTTGACGAACGCGGTGAAAAGAATAATCTTATCCATCTCATGGTACACTTTGGGTTGATGGATAAAAACACCTAAAGGGTGTTACTTGATTTGCTTGAAAGTACAAATTTGTCCTCTGATTCTTTTTAAGGTGACCATTATACCCTTATGATTAATTTTTTTACTTTTTATCCTCAGCTTTCTTAGAGCACCAAGACTCAAAAAGACACTAAAAAAGCATGCAAAGAAAGGTGAAAAAAAGGTTCCAATAAAGGTTTTTTTAAGATATAAATGGGACTTTGAGGAATCACAAAACAAAAGGTTGAGGGACTTTGACCTATTCTTTAGGAATTTGAAAAGATGTGACTAGCATCCATTCTTTTGTAAAAGCAACAATAATCTAAAGATATCTTCCATTGAGAATAATTGGACTTGGACCCTTCATATTGATTTTTCTTATGTTTAACTGTTACACTTAACAATTACAAAAACATACTGATAAATATAATCTCACAAATGGAATCTAAAGAAAGTAAAATATACTCAAATCTTACCTCAACCTTTGCAAGTCGAGAGATTGTATTAAGATATCTTCCATTGAGAATAATTGGACTTGGACCCTTCGTATTCATTTTTCTTATGTTTAACTGTTTCGCTCAACAATTACAATAACATGCTGATAAGTATAATCTCACAAGTAGAATATGAAGAAGATATATGTATACATAAATCTTACCCCTACTTTACAACTAGAGAGGTTGTATTGTTGCTTGTAAGTTAATTTGGTCTTATTAGTAGCTAATTGAGGATATGCATCTAAATTACCATTTAGAAACATATTAGCAAGTCAAATGTGTGTTTTAAGCCGTATCCAATCTATTTATTAAGAGGTGTTGTAGAATTTCCCATCACACTACTTAGCCTAGCTAGCTAGAATTGGAAACTAACCCTTTTTATATAATCTACAATATATTGTAGCTCTATAGGGCATATACCTAGGGCATTGAGAGCTAAAACCACATAAATTAATTTCTACAATTAGGTGACATAACATTGACTTAATGAATTTAGTATATCTTAAGACATAAAAGAGGATAAACTAATCGAAAAAATCATCCTCATTAATATTTTTTTTAAAGACATGTAAAAATGAAAAGAAATCGTATTTTTACTTTTGTAGAAATTTAAACGTTAACATCTCATGATTTTAGCTTAAAATCTCAACCCACTGTAGTAATCACTAGATAAACTTTTTATATCTCTTTTTCCTTCATCCCTTTTTATGAGATATCTAGCTAATTAAGCCGGATATGTAAAGAATATTTTTTTACACCATTATTACATGTCAATCTTTTAAATTATCTAACTGTGAAAATATTTCTTTTGATGTTAAGTAATCTAAATACAACATTTTTTTTTTTACAAATATCACATGACTTAATTTTATTTAAAAAAATTATATTATCAATTCATATAACTTAAACTTTTCTTAATTCTAGATTAAAGGACTAATTGGCTTTTGTTGTACTATTCCTCTTTGTTCTTTCACTTCCATCTTCTAATTTTAGTAATTAAAAAAGAAGTCAAAAAGACACCTCTTTTTTTCAAGAATAAAATCCAAGAAGTGTACTAATCACATTATTGAGTTCTTCCCAAATCTAAAGTCTTTTTTCAAAAAAAAAAATTACAAAAAGTGATTGACGAATCACAGAACAAAAGAAGATATTTAATTAACCTTTAATCCTTGTCATAACTAAGTAATTAACCAATGAAAATACCTAAGTAATTTTATCAAAGTTTTTAAAATTATCTATAAGCATCATGAATATATCCGTTTAAGGGTATTTTTTCTACATTTTCATGTTACACTTTTTAAAATCTACTTTAAAAAGAATAACATATTTTTATATTTAAATTTTTAACTATTTAAGAATTTTTGTTTTGCCTTTCATATACATGCTTTTATAGCCATTGAAAGTAGCATATTTGAGAGCATAAGTTTTGGCATATATGTAATGATCCGTTAGGTCATTTTGAGAATTAGTGCTATTGATTTTTACAAGATTTAGCTTGAAATATTTTAGATGGGTATTTTGGACTATTCAATAACTAGGGCTATTTAGTTTACAGGTAAATCTAGATAATTAATATAAGCGGTGAGTTAAATATTAATTTAGTTAAATATCCTATACCACTTAGTATATATAGTAAAATTAGTTATTAGAGTTTAATTCTTTTAATATAAATTGAAAAATAAAAGGAAAAAAAACTGAACACTTACCTTGGTGGGCACGAGAGAAAGCACCGTCGTAGCTTCAGCTTTCAGGTGAACAAATTAGTGCTAATCTTATAATTATTATAGCTAATTATTACGTTTCTTAGCCCTTTATATATGTGTGTAATTTGCTGGAGAAGGAAATTGGAACTTTTACATGTAATTAGGGAATCTTCTATATGATATGTATATATATGTGGCATTCCAACGCCATTGTTCTGCCCGGTGCTTCGGGTCTTTGTTAGTCGACCCAAATACTACAAATGTGCATCTTCCAATGTGTACGTATATAGATATGTATAGATATATATTTTTGTGTTGATATTGGGGGTTTGTATTATATGAACACTATTAGATTTTAAATATTAAAGATATTAAAACTTACTTTTAGGCTTAAAATTCTTGGGAATTGACTATAGGATTGGTTAGTGTTGGGGTCTAAGCTAGACGTAATTAATATGGGTATTATTAGTTTCGAAATTTTATTGTGATTATTATTTGACTAGATTTGAAAATGTGGTTGAGTTATGAGAATTCTATTTTGAGATATATTGTTAATGTCGTATCAAAACTATGGTATTATGAGTTATATTAAAATGTGCCATCTCCTCATTATTGTGTGAACATGCCCATTTGCATCGACTTTGTGACAAGTGTTATGTAAACACCAGTTTCATTTAGGATCATATATTAAAATGTGCCATCTCCTCATTATTGTGTGAACATGCCCATTTGCATCGACTTTGTGACAAGTGTTATGTAAACATGAAAAAGATGTACTATTTCGAGGGACGTGTCACGCGTCGCGACAGATACTATATTTTGAGGGTCGTGTCGCACGCCATACTATATTTCGAGGGACGTGTCGCGCGCCGCGATGGATACTATATTTCCAGGGTCGTATTGCACACTGCGACGGATACTATGATTCAAGGGTCTTGTCGCGCGCCGCAATAAATGCATGGACTAAGAGTCCCCCATGGGTCTCGGACTAAGAGACAGCGGATGTGTATCACTAGGACAGACATCATTATGCCTAACATCATTATAAAAACATTGCATCTCATCCTTGCATATTTTTGTGTAGCATGATGTTCTTTTCGGTGAGTGATTACGTTATCACTTGTGAGTTGTGACTTGTGACGTGGAATTGTGATACACTAAGAACCTACTTCTACTTATATTATATCTTGCTGGGTTGACTGATTTTTTATGCAGGTTGTAGTTGTGGAGGTAGGTTGGAATGAAAAGAGTTTGTGTATTCTATTGGAATTACCTTGTTTAGTTCGTTTACTTGTTGGGTACCGCGTTGCTTTTGGTACTCACCCCTTGCTTCTACACTTGTGTAGGTTCTGATCCCGGACAGTTAGTAGTGTTTTCCTTGTCTAAGGCTTCCTGTGGAAATTGTGAGAGGTAGCTGTTTACCATCCCAGCTGTCTTTTTACTCTTATTTATGATTTTGTTCTATTTGAGAGACAATATCATTTGATACTTGTGTTTCCTTTTGAATCTATTATAGTACATTAGAAGCTTGTGCACGTGACAACCAGGTTCTATTGTAGGTAGGCTGACTTGTCTTGGTGGGATAAGACGAGTGTCATCACACCCATTTTTGGGTTGTGACAGTATAGTCAAACATTATCAAATAAGATCGAACAAAAATTATTATTTTTTAATTTTTCTTAAAGGAACTCTTGGTTTTGTATTTTTTTCATTGATTTAAACTCACAATTTTAATTAAGATTGCAAATAAAAAAAATTGCGCGGATAAACAAACATATATTAGTATTTAGTTAATATCACTATAGTTTAAATTAATTACGACTCGCGGCAAACCTCTAGTTATAATTACAGTTTGAGTTATGTATAGTTCACGCGATTTATACAAACGTTGTGTACGACTCAAATTGTATAGCAAATTATATAAACACAGTGAATTGTATAGTGAATTATACAAACGTTGTGCACGAATTGTATAGCGAAATATAAAAACGCTATACAAAAACTACAAATTGTATAGTGAATTATACAAACGTATACAAGTGCTGCTACACGAGCTATATAAATATCGTTATAGCTATAGTTATAAAATGTAATTACCCAAATCATAACTATGGAACATAATTAAGATATTTTTTAATAATTATGTGCAAAAATTCCTCCAATAAAAAATATGAAGTATCACTTGAGCAACCCTCTAATCAAAATAAAGAATTAATTATCTCATAGGAGCCCTTCTAATACCATGATGTCATTCTTAACAAGATTTAACGTCAAGAGGCAATATTTTTTTAAAAAAAATGAAAGTGAGCAACTTGTTTTAAACCAATATAATTATACTTTAACCATAATCACATATAGTCACTAAATAGACTTTAAATTAATACAACAGATCTTTAGCAACTAGGCCATCAATTTATGGCGGAACTAAAATTTTCACTAAGAGCGTTTAAAATATAAAAAAATAAAATTATAAAAAATTAAAAAAAAATTAATATTTACTTTATATACATAAAAAATAATTTTAATTATATATTTATAATATAACTTTTCGTTCAAAGAAGGTCAAATAAATCCCCCATTTTACGTCGCTCTTTGAATCTTGACCACAAATAAAGAGTGGCAAATGGCCCAATTTCCACATTTCCAATTTCTGGATAAGTCCAAAATTGCCAGTTTCATTTAGGATCATACAAAAAATTGCATTAGAATTATTAATGACAACTCTGATGATTGAGATCAAGAATTAAACTTCCATTAATTAAGATTTGCATTATAATAAGATTTGACACTGTGGTTAAGCATATTCACTTTTGATTATTATTTTAAAGAAAAGAATTAAGAGGAAGTGGAATTTTCTGTTGAGTTTGTCAATCTTATTGGTGATTAATTAAGTTGCACTCAAGAAGAAAAGTTAATTAATAGTCATAGGCATCAGCTATAGTCTATTACTAATCAATTGTTATTATTATTTTTAACAAAGTGGGGGCACTATATAATCAGGAATTTTAATTAATTTCTCATTGACCTCATTCCTCACCTCTCCCTAATGTTTAGCTTAGTGATCAATTAATTAATTAACCTTGAGTATCTATTGCTTTAGTAAAATAGATACCCCTAAACTAATAATGACACGTCATCTACTTAACGTTCTTAATTTTTGATAACATATTTAAAGCCACGGGACTATAAAAAATAAAACTTCAAAAAATTAGCGAGAGACAATTTTATAGTTAAAAAGTAAAATTCTCATGTTAAGCCCTTCTGTCTACGAATAAAACTCAATTAGATTAGAATTGTTTAGCTTAAAATTATCAACGAATTTTATAGCTAATATACATAAATTCAGTGATTTCTACTTAAATATTATTATTTTTATTAAAAAATTAATTAAACATATAAATATTTAATTATCATTTTACATAATAGTTTATAATGAGTGGAGTGGAGGAGGAGAAGTCACATGAATCTCATGATTGAATATAATAGGGAAGAATAATATCATAGAATTTGGATAGGAAATGATTATATAACTTCATTAATTTTTCATCCAATTGTTTTTGTTTAGTATTAGAAAAAAAGCCAATATTCATGGAGCATATGGATATATATCACAAGTATGATTAAGCTTGGCAAAATTCCAACCATACAATAAAATTCACCTTTTTCTCTTGCTAAGAATATTTATGTTGAAAATAATGACCTATATTTGAAGAACATGGGTTAAAATTGACTTATTTACAAAATAATGTTGTCATGTACGGTGCAAAAGCAAACTCTCAAGATATTGTCAGTTTTGAAGCCTATTTAAACTTTATTTTTGAGATAAAGTATAATATTAATCACTTTGATCATAAACGTTAAGAATATTTTTAACTCTTTATCATAAAATAAATGAAGATTAGGTATATTACCACGCACCAAGTGACATGTAACTAAAAGCGGATATATGTCAAATACAAGACCTCACCTTGTAAGGAAAGAAAACTAAAAAAGTGTACTTATACCTAATTAGGGTACAGTATTTAAGTTTTTGTCATTTTATATATTGCTTTTTAGCAATAATCCATCATGCACAAATTATAAAGGGAAAAAAATTAGAAAAGATATAGGTCCTAATTAATTAAGATATGGTCTGCCAATATATCGTCCAATTGTAGCAAGAGGACAAATATAAATTTGGTAAAATATTGTATAACTTTTTATGATCTTCATATAATTTGATAATAATACGCGATTTTAGCTTAGTGGTCAATGAAGTTGATTGAAAATCATTAACAAAGACGAAAATATTAAATAATTTTATCTCATTTGTCTTAAATTTGATGTATAGAATCTCCTAATATACATGCTAGCTCGATAAAGCAAGAATTGATTAGAGTGCATGTATAAGCTGATCCTAAATATCACGATTATCGAAAAAAATAGAATTCAAACAACACATGTTGCTTGAACAGAATAAAACAGACATCCCAATTAAATGTGGATGAGAATAAAAGTAGTGAATGCATGATCCAAGAAATTATAGCTAAAAGTCAAATTTGGGTGATGAAAATATATCATCAAAAATCTATAAAACATGAAAAAATTTAGCAGCCTTTGCACTTATATCATTTTGATTATTGCCACTTTAACTGACTAGACAAAATTTTCATGCAACACATTTTGTTAGCTAAAAGGATATTTGTAAGCTACTTGAGTATTTGAAGGGCACTTTTGGAGGATAAAATTAACCATTTTGAATCGTTGAAAAATATTTTTGATCTTTTTTTTATAATTACTACTACTACTAATAAGAGTGAAAAGCAGGCACATCATGATCGACATGCCTACTTCAATTGTTTGCTTATGCAGGTAGTTGCCATTAACGTGCCTACTTCGACTATAGAATTTAATAATTATAACTTTCAATTGTTTTTTTTTAAATAGAAAAGCCAATATTCATGGTCAATTGAATCTAAAGTGAACTAATTCTTTTCAACTTCAATGGCAAGTCATTCATGAGCTGACATGGTACATTCACCTCTTTTTTTTTTTTTAGGAATTCAATGTATTCTCATAGGTTCATGCTTTGAAAATAGTCTCCGATTAAAATATAGGAAAAGTCTGTATATAATAGACCTTTATAATCGAGCCCTTTCTAAACCTTGCATGTAGCAAGAACTTTTAGTAGATCGATACAATAAATGAAGGTTAATTAGTTGTATGATCACAAAGAGATGACATGGAATTAAAAGTGGATTTATGTCAATTACAATACCTCACCTAACCTAATAAGATACAGTTTCTATCAATTTATATGGATGTTTTTAGCATAAACCATTAAAGTTGAAAGGAAAAATACAAAATAAATTGATCATGATTAATTAAGATGGTCTGCCATTAACCAAAAGGAAACATATTAGTAGTAACAAGAAGACAAACAGAAATTTGGTAAAATGTCTATGACTCACATTACTGACAAAATTATAATTATTATATATATACTACTATATTTCTTGATATAAAAATGTCACCTAATTTTTTTTTAAACAATATATTTTTTGTTATCTTCATCGAATTGTCAATAAAGAACTTACTTTTACAAAATTGAATTCTACTAAGACATTGGATGGAGGGGAAAAAAGAGATGGGGCATAGATCTTTATTTAGATTTTATTTTTATTTTAAAAAGTTTTGCAAATACAAATTTTGAAATATTACTCATCGAATAACTTAAGATTCAACTTTAATGTTTGCTTAGATAGGTTCAATCTTACGGATAAAATATTTAACTATTATTTAATATTTATAATAATTTATAACATTTTACATTAGATCACCACCACCAACAACATATCCGATGGAATTCCAGAAGAGGGGTTTAGGAAAGATAAAATGCAGGCAGACCTTACCACTACCTCACAGAGGTAGAAAGGATATTTTCTGGGGAAACGTCGTCTCAAAAATCCATAAAAATTTTTACATTTGACCATTATACGATATTTTGATAAAAAGAATTTTTAAACCTTGATCTAAAAGATCCATAAGTGTTTAAAAAAGAAGAAGAAGAAGATTAGTACTTACTATAACAATGATCCTTGTTTGGACATTGCAAAAATTTCTGGCCCAATTAGACGAGAAAACTAGTGAAATGGCATGCTTATTTACTCCTTTTGTTTCACTTTACTTTGGTTCATATAGTAAAAATAAATATATTATTTTACTTATCCATTTTAACAAATTAAGAAAAATTTACTCTCTTCGTTTTATTTTATGTGACATTTTTTGACTTGACACGGTGTTTAAGAAAAAAAAAAGACTTTTGAAACTTGTGGTCTAAAATCATTCTGAGATATATGTGTAATTATTTCCAATTAAAGTGAGATGATATTCTTTTTGGGACAAACCAAAAAGGAAAGGGTGCCACATAAAATGGGACTTACTATTTTTATATTCCATTTGTTTCAAAAAGAGTGACGACTTACTTTTCTTTTTGATTTGTTTCAAAAATAATGATACTTTTTTTTGTAAAATTTTAAATTCAACTTTTCATGTGACATGTATCAAACCCCAAGATTTGAAAAAAAATAAAAAGAAAAAAGTTTCAGGCCACAAGATTAAAAATCATTTTGATACATTTAACATAACTTCAATTTAGGATCACAAGATTGTTAAGTCTCTTTTATTTTCTTCAACTCCGTGTCAAGTCAATGCAAATCATTTTTTTTAAATCAGAGAGAGTATTATTTTTAGTATTAGATAATTACATAAAGCAGTGATACTAGTAAATTAAATTTAAATTTTAAAGCATTATCATAAAAAGGGCAAGTCCGGTGAAGTTCCTCATTCGAAGAAGGGCCCAACTATAAAAGTCTATTGTGCGAAATCTTATTTTGAATTTCTGTATCAGGAAATTAATTTAATAAAAAATACATTTAATTAGTAAAATTTTCTTTTGAAATATGTGAGGTCAATAAGACACAATTAAGTCAGAGTGACAAACATCACATTTTTCAAATTAGATTTCTATCTATCCATCATGAAAAAAAGTCAATTGCCTTTGCAGTTATCATTTGGATGTATTGCCACTTTAACTAACTTACTGTATAAAACTTTTTTGATATACGGGATAGGATATCTGATATTACTTTCATATAAGTAATGAGATTAAATAATTTCGAAATTAGCTAATAACTTATATTAAGTATGGAATAAAATTAGTTTTATATTTAATATTATCTAAACTTCGGGTTGAAAGTCATTTTTCTTAAATTTTAACAGATTTGATCATTCATTATAAAGTACGTGTTGTGGTCTTATGGAGGGATATAAATTCTTTTATCTTTAATCAAAGGTTTTGATCTGAGACTAGGTACTTAATCTGATAGAGAATGTTTCTTCTTATAATAAATCTTTATACAATAAATTTTGATTTAATCAAAATCTCAATATAAAAATCAAATATCGAATAAAAATAATTTTTTTTTCAACAGCTTTTGTGAGATGACAGGTTGAGGGATACAAGAATTCCTTAAGGACAAAAATTAGTTGACTAAATTTTGATAATCATGATTGCATGATTTCGTGTTGCTTGAAACAGTACAAAATTGACAAATCTTGAAACCAAATCTAGAAATTTGTCTTATTCCTCAATTAGAAATCAATCTAGAAAAATAATAATTGAATTTTAACTAAAACAATTTTTTATTTTAATTTTTGTGACCTTTTTTTTACTTTAGTCCACAATTTCATATCAGAAAAGATGATCAAGGTTAAGTAATATTTGGAGTGAAATCCATATAAGTTAACCATTGTTAGGTGATAGAAAATACATATTATGCTATTATTAATTTAATATAAATATTAAAAAATAAAAATATAAAGGATATTCATATACATCTTTAATGTCCTCAATTATGAAAATATGTACGAGTATATCAATTTCTAGCTCTTTATGTTATAATGAAATGAATAAAATTCTTTCAACTTTAATTAAAAAAATTTAAAATCTACTCTTGTAAATAGAAAAAATAATTCTAATATGGAGCGTTATTCCTTTAATGAGACTGATACAACACAAATTCTAATTCATCAAAAACCTAAAACAAATATCAAATACTTAATGAGTAGGTTAATTTAAGGCAGGAAAAAAAATATATTTTAAAATTAAACCCTTTTTAAGAATAGGAGATAATGTTTTCAAATAACCAATATTCCCATTTTTTGGGAAAAACGATATAATGAATCCAAAGGGAGGAAAAAAAAATTAATATTCGTCCATTATTCGCGGGATACCATTGTTGGATGCCACGTGGAATTTTATTAACCATACAAATATAACACCTTCCTACTACTCATAAAAGTGAAAAACATATTTATATACTCTATTTTATTATGTAGGAAAAAAATATTTTTCCATTAGATTGATTCCAAAGTTAGCATAATTTTCAAAAATATTGATTCAAATAGAAGCATTTTTATCGATTTATTTTTCCTATTTTTCTTTTTAATTGATTCATTTAAAAAGAAATGTTCCTATTTTTTTGATATTTTTTTCAACTTTCTATGTGATGTATTTAAGACTATACGATTGAAAGATATTCTAATATATTTGACGTATCTTTAGTATAAAATTATCATGAGATTTAATTTTTTTTAAAAGCTTCGTATCAAATTAAAATTAAATAAAAATATAACCAAAGGAATATGCAGTAGTAAAAATTTGAAGACATTTGGAAAAAGAGAATAAGACCCTAACTTCTCATTTTTTTGGCTTTTGAAACTTCTTGGAGCCGTTTAGACATTTTTTGGGAAAAGGTTTTTGTAGTAATTATTTTTATAAATATGTTAATTGAATTGTTGAGAAAAAAATAAATAAATAGTATTTTCATATAAAATGATTAGAAAGTTTTTAATATTTTAATGGAATTTATTTATCATCATGCATTTAATTTTTCAATGAAAAATAAATGTATTTTTGCTCATTAATTCAAAATATAAAATGTATTTTTATATTCATGTATATAGTCCTGTTATGGATTAAGGGCAAGAAAGTTTTATCGGGTCATTTGATTGCCAATTAGATAGTGAGTTATTCATGCACTATGAAAGTTAGTCTGTAGTTAATAGTGTTATGGTTCACAGCTTTTTAGTTTACTCATTTTTTACGGAATCAATCTTTTTTGTTTGTTCAAAAATATATGAAGCTTAATTATGAATCGATCTTTTTTGTTTGTTCAAAAATATATGAAGCTTAATTATGAATCGATCTTTTTTGTTTGTTCAAAAATATATGGAGCTCAACATATTTGAAAGTACATGAGAACATTCATTTGTTGATATTATTATCAGTATTGGATACTGGGTCATTTATAACATTATATATCTTCTCTACTCAACTTAGAGGAACTTACAAAAAGAATAAGCTCTTAAAACATAAAGAGGCAAAAATAGTTATAGTTTGTTAATTACGATCTCTAGCTACATTTTATAGGAAGTAGTTTGGGAGAGGGAGGAGAGTGGGAAGAAAGACGAATTATATTTGTATATTTGCTAGATCATTATACATATGTAACTAGTATATATATGTACTAATGATTGTATTCGTATATCTGTTGGATAATTGTATATATGTAATAAATATGTATATGTATCAACGGATACAATAATAATAACGAATATAATTTGTATCGAATACAATTTGTATCAACAAATAAAATGCAACAAATATAATTGTATAAATGTACATCAAGTTCATCAATTGTATTTATGTAATTGATTGTTATTATTTATATCAAATGTTGTGTCAATTATATTAACGAATAATTGGTATCCGAATACAAATTATATCAATATTGTACTAAGTTCAACATATATATTTGTATAATTGATTGTTATCATTTGTATCAATGTTGCATCAATATGTTATCAGTGAATATATATATATATATATATATATATATATATATGCATGTATTTTGTATCACTGAAGAGCATTTGTATAGTTGACACTTATTATTTGTGTTATATAAACGACTCTTGACATTTGTATTTGTATCGAGAGAGAGAAAGCAGAAAGAGGCGAGCGAAAGAGATGGGGTAGGGAGAGGAGAGAGGCGAAGGAAAAGTGATAGAAAAATGAACTAGAGAGGCGAGTGAGATTATAGAGGGGGGGGG
>DF367273.1:8755-20070 GCA_000787875.1 Solanum virginianum | reverse complement strand
GTGACTTAATTCCGCTCGGCTGTGAGGAGGCCGAAAGCCACCCCCGTGACAAATTGGTATCGGAGCACGGGCTGACCAGATGGCTGGTGGAAGTAGCAACTACAATGAATTAAAGGAGAGAGTGGCGGCCCTGGAAAAACTCTTGGGAACGGCTGAGAACACGGAGGATGCGGCGTCAGTAATTGCGCGCATTCAGGACGTGAACACGGAACTGGCAAGGTTTCGTGAGATCATGATGATCAAGACGACGGGTTATGATGAATTCCGTCTAGGAGCATTGTCGCAGATTGAAGACCTGAGGAAGGAAAACGAGGATCTGGCAAGGGAAAATGCGAATCTGAACTTGGAAGTTGGGTTGCTGCGCAGGACCGTGGCGGGACTGACTGCTGGGCAGGAAGCAGGACATTCCAAGGTGAGAATCTCTGAACAAAATGCCTACACGGGTTCAAGGTCGGCTAAAGAACTGGAGAACTTTCTGTACGACATGGAGCAGTATTTTACTACGGCCCGGATCGCTGAGGAAGATAAGCTGAACATTGCCACAATGTATTTGAATGGTGATGCAAAACTTTGGTGGAAAACTCAGGACTCGGACGATGTAAGTGCTGGGAGGCCTAGAATAGACTCTTGGTCCAAGTTGAGGAAAGAAATGAGGGACCAGTTCCTTCCAAGCAATACTTCGTGGATTGCGAGGGATAAGCTGAGGAATTTGAGGCACACGGGTTCAGTGAAGGATTACATCAAGGATTTCAGTTCCTTGATGTTGGATATTCAGAACATGTCCGATGAAGACAAACTACACAATTTCATTGCAGGAATGCAAGGTTGGGCACAGACCGAGCTAAGGAGGCAGAATGTGAAGGACCTCCCTAACGCTATTGCGGCGGCTGATTCGCTGGTGGATTTCCATCCTACTAATGACCCACCCGAAGTTCATTCTTCGTCTCAGTCAACAAAGAAAGCTAAGAGAAGAAAAGAATGGAAAAAGAATGGGCGAAAAGAGGGTAATGACAAGGAAGAACCTATCGCGGTAGCTGAGAGTTCGAAGAAGAAGAATTCAGTGAAGGACAAGGGTTGCTATACTTGTGGTGGACCGCATTTTGCTAGGAATTGCCTGAATAGTAAGGTGAATGCTTTGGTTGTGACAAGCGAAGTGCAGGCGAAGGAAGATGAGGCTGTTGTTGCTGCATTAGCAGACCTATTGGGTTTTCTCTTGAATTAATGGGACTTCATTAGCAAATGCGATGGGGGAGTCATCGACCCTCATTTTCATTGATGCGCATAGAGATGGAGTAGAAGTCTTCACCGCAGGTTGCTGTTTGATGGGCCTGTTGCAAGGTTGCTGTTTGATGGACCTTTTTGAAAAGTTTCTCACAGGTTGCTGTTTGATGGGCTTGTTGAGAAAGTGGACAGTTCGCCGAATGAGGGAGGACTACCGGAAGATTGCCTTGACGAGGACGTCAAGTTCAAATGGGTGGGGCTGGTTTGTAAGACCTCTAGTTTTGGGACTTAGGCACAAGGGGCAATAACCGTGTCAAGTGCTTGAGCATTGGCAAGCAGCTTGGCAAAGGTCTGCGCGAAGGACAGGCGCAGGGCACCGAGTAGGCATGCGCATTGGCATAGGCAGCTGGGACAGGCATTGACGTGGGCACGGCAAAGACATGCCCGAGGAGGTGCATGGGCCAAGACATGAGCGAGGAGGTGCATGAGCCAAGGCATGCGCGAAGAGGCACATGAGCCATAGACATACGCGAGGAGGCAAATGACCCAGACATGCGCGCGGAGGCGCATGAGCTAAGACATGTGCGCGGAGGCGCATGAGCCAAGATAGGCGCGGACAGACACAAGGGCCAGACATGGGCGAGTAGGCACATGGGCGGCACAAGCATACGCAGGGCGCATGCGCGGCACAGGCATGCGCAGTAAAGCCATGCGCAGGGTGCATGGGCGGCAGAGCCATGCGCAGGGCGCATGGGTGGCAGAGACATGCGCAGGGCGCATGGGTGGCAGACATGCGCAGGGCGCATGGGCGGCAGAGACATGCGCAGGGCGCATTGGCAGAGACATGCGCAGGGCGCATGGGGGGCAGACATGCGCAGGGCGCATGGGCGGCAGAGACATGCGCAGGGCGCATGGGCGGCAGATATGCGCAGGGCGCATGGGCGGCAAAGACATGTGCAGGGCGCATAGGCGGCAAAGACATGTCCAGGGCACATGGGCGGCACAGACATGCGTAGGGTGCATGTGTTGGGCAAGGCTGGAGCGGGGTAGATGCACGGGAGCGAGACGTGTGAGGGCACGCGCCCGAGTGATGACCAAGTCTGAAGATTCGGCCATGAGGCCGAAATTCTAGGAAACGTCCCCATGATCCCCTTGTTATGCGGCTGGCACATGTGCCAGGCACGCTCCATTTTCCTTGTATGCTGAAAACTGCCTTGGGCAGCCTTGTTAAGTAGCCAGAATGTGGCTAAGGACAAGGTAGGTCTTGATAGTCAGAAGATACTCATTGAAATTCAATTATGATTCTATCGATTCCATCAGCTCCGAATGTCGAATCTGATTTGGAAGAACCTGCAAAATTGAATTTCAAGTTAAAACGAAGATTTTAGGTGCAAAGTTGCATTTTTAATTCATTTCGAATCATAAGTTTGACTCATGTCAACATTCAAAGTTCGGAGATTCAGATTAGAATTTCGTCAGTTTCAGTGGTTCCAGATTGTGAAACTAATGCTAGAAATGGATTCATTGCAATTTCTAGAGCTTTCGTGAGTACTTTGAATTTTTGGGTCAAAAACTAGTTTAATTGCTCTTTCTCGGGTTCTGGGCCAAGAAGGCTTCGAATTCAAAATCTAACGATTCCATTGAGTTCGCAACGTTGTTTCTGGTAGGACTCCATGTTTGGTTTGTGATCACATGGGTTCCAAATGAATTCTAAAAGTCTAGTTCATGATTTTTATCAAGTTATTATTGCTGGTGCATGTCGCTTTTGCTCTTCATATTTGTGGGCTTGAGATCATGTTCACAGAGGTACGGGTACATTGCCCTTCCCATTCGCAGGCCTCACTTTTGCATTCCTGAAGTGCATAACAGTGAACCTCCTTGTTCACAATAATCAAATCCGCCTTCGTATAGGTTTAATCCCTCTTGGTCTTCGCATTCTCGGGCCTTGATCCGCATTCGTGGAGCTTTGTACATGACTAAATGTGTCCATCTTTTAAAGTCAATTTTTAAAACATTTCTACCATTTTTGATAGTCCAAACTTCGTTATAGAAAGCATTTTCAAAGGTTTTGAAGACAAATTGATTGGGTAACTATGTTCTGACCTACTTCAATTATTTTCTTTGATTAATTTATTTTTTTAACTTATATTTGGGAGTTTCAATGGTGGAATTTGGGGATATTTGGGACTTTAGTTGATGATTCCTCCCTCATCTTAACTCCATTTTTGAATTAATTTTCACTGTTAGAATCCTTATTACGAGGAGGACATTTTCATGTATTAATTTTTAGATTCCGGATACTTTTTTCAACATGGAATATTTGACCATTTTGTTGTTTTTCTCCGAATTGATTGATTTTAATATCATTATATTCATTATATTGTTGTGATGTTATATTTGAATAGAGTTTGCTGATTTGTTGTATCGTAGAAAGGGGAAAGATTCAGGGTTGGCTTGATTTAAGACTTTATATAAGGCAAGTGGACTTCTAACCTTTTGTTTAGTATGATTAAGCCTAGTATGATCCAATGTGTATAGATTTGAGTGCTTTGGCGTAGAATTGGATCACTATAGGATTGATATGATATTTCGGATCAAGTAATTAGTCATATGGCGATATCTTGACTTGTGAATCAATTATGAATGCAAAATATGTGGGAATTTTTTAATCATTTGATGGTGATATCGTGATGGTAATTATTTTGAGATGTGAATGTTATTGAGACTGTGATTATATTAAGGTATTGATTCATATTGAAATCTTGTGTATTTTATTTATACGATCATCATTATTATGCCATCTATATATGTGTTTGCTTGATGATCCATTCAAAATGAAAATATGAAGAGAAATGGTTCCGGCTAGTGAAAAGAAAAGAAAGAAAAGAGATGAAAAGTTGAAAAGAAATAGTTCTGGCTAGATATGAAAGAAAGTAATGAAGGACAATGGTTCCGGTGGATACATGGTTCATGTATGGCCCCCATGGGTTCTGAATGATGCATAATTATGGTCAACATATGTGTATCATAAGACAGACATACATTATGATTATTTGACCTTTGCATCGCATTATTTATTTCTCATGGCATTCACTCTATCTCATATTACTCTAGTTTGCTATTTTTATATGAAATGCTTACAAGAATGCATATCTATTGTACCATTTGACTTTTTTATAGTTGGATTCCTTTGAGATGTGATGCTATGTGATCAGTACATCTATATCCTGTGATTTCTCTATGTTGTATACATTATGTTGAGACTTTTCAGAGTGCAGATTTGTAGTTTGGCAGTATGTACTTGAGTGTTAAGGAGTACTTGTATTCTTCATTGATTTACTTTACGTTAGTTTCATTTGTTGATTACGCTATTGTTTGGTGCTTACCTATTGCTACATTTTTGTAGGTTGTGAGTCTGATCCCTTTTGTTACTTTTTCTCATTTCGTGATTGAGCTTTTGAATTATTCTTGACGTAGTTGCTTATGTCTTCAGCAGACCTTTAGGGAATCCACTATTATGTTATGTTCTATTAGAGAATTAGATAGTTGAGACGTGTATTTCTTTGAGTATTCTGCATTTACAGACTTGTACATGTGATACCAGTCTTGGGAAGGTGTTAGTTTTGGTTTAGAATGCTCTGTCTATTATTACTATGTTGGGTTACTAAGTCTTGGGCTGACTCGCCTTGGTGGGTTAGGTGAGTGCTATCATGCCTAATTTTTTGATAGGGACAATTTAGTATCAGAACACCAGATTCATAAGTCTCACATGTGTATAAGTCTAGTCTAGTAGAGTCTTAAGGATCAACACGGAGATGTCCACTAATTATCCTTGTGGGTCTTCTTTTTTGGTATTGATAATAGACAAGGGTGGAGGTATTGGAGTTTTACATTATCATCACATTTAGGGAAAACTAATTGGTTGTTACTATGGATGCTTGAGTTCGGAGTTGGTCATAAGAAAAATTATAGAGGTGAATCTTGGAATGGGTATTAATATTTTTAAGTGTGGATTTTATCTCAGAGATCTATATAGGGACTGATGACTTCATTGTGAGTAGGGGTGACAATTTCAATCCATATAAGGTAAAACCCCATAGATCCCTCAACTCATAATAAACAATTCTTAATTGCTCTAAAAAAAATTTTGTGTACATAATCTTTTTTATGTTTCTTAAAAAAATTTGGAGGGGGGTGGGGGGGGCAATTATTGATTTTTTTATTTTTAACTGGGGCGGGCATAAGTACCGGGAAATTAAAAAATTGAACCAAGCCAAATTAATTCGGCTTTCCAGTTCGGTGTCGGGGTGGGGGGCAAATTTGTTTTTTATTTTTTATTGGGCGGGTATAAATACCAAAATATCAAAAAACCAATTCAAGCCAAACTAATTCAATTTTTCAGTTAGGTGTCGGGGTGGTGGGGAGGGGGGGCAAAAAAAATTTTTTTTAGTTTTTATTAGGATGAACATAAATACTGAAAAATCGAACCAAACCAAAATAATTCAATTTATCAGTTCGGTGTCGGGGTGGGGTGGGGGGCAAAAAAATTAACTTTTTTTTATTTTTTATTGGGGCGAGCATAAATACAGAAAAATCGAACCAAACCAAACTAATTCTGTTTTTCGATTTGGTGTCGGGTTGGGGGGGAATTTACTTTTTTTATTTTTTATTGGGCGACCATAAAATTAAAAAAATCGAACCAAACCAAACTAATTTAATTTTTTAGTTCGATGTCGGGGTTGGGGGGCAAAAACATTTTTTTTATTTTTATTGGAGCATGCATAAATATCAGAAAATTGAAAAATCAAACAAAATCAAACTAATTCAATTTCTCGGTTCGGTGTCGGTGGGGGGAGGGGGGCAAAAAAATTTAACTATTTTTAAATTTTTTATTGGGGTGGGCATATATGTCAAAAAATTGAACAAAACCATACTAATTTGATTTTTTTGGTTCGGTGTAGGAGTTCTTCTTTCAAAAGTTTAGTTATTCGATTCGGTGTAGGGATCTCAAAACTTCGGTACACCGAAGAATGGAACTTTTATTTAAAAATTTGAAAAAATAATTTATTTCAAAAATAATTATTTTGGAGTAGTATTGGGGTTAGTAGGATTGAACATTAACAATTTAGCTTTGATTTAATCTTTTTTGGCTTCAAGAGAATAAAGTGGCTTGGACCATTCTTATACAAACCATATTTGACCAAATCCGTATTTACCCATATTTTATATGGATGGATTGTGATCCAATCCATTTTGGCTCAATCCATCAAAATTCAATCCAATCCACCCATTTATCACCTCTAATTGTGAGCCATAAGGGACTTGTTGATATATATTGAGATCACAAGTATGTGGACTAATGACGTTTTGACAAGTTCACTTAATAAGGATATAATTGGGAATGTTAGTATTGTATTGACCTGGTTGGTCATTTTTGGCCTTATGCATGAAAATCCTGTGGTCATTTTTATCCTTTCGTAAGTTGCTTTTGGCCTATTTTGAACTATCTATATGGTTGGAATTTAAATCTTGAGTTTTAAATGTTGAAAGTACAAATTTTGGCTTGGGCGGTGGGATTTGAGGAAGTATAGGCTTGGGCCCTGAAGTGGTAGAACAAGAGATATTTTAGGGTCGGCGGGATTTGAGGATATATGGGCTTAGGCCCTAAACAATGTTGTAATGGACCGATGTACTCTTGACATTATTGGAATAAAAGGGCCGGATGGCCAATATTTAAATTTAAAAAAAAAAGATATTGTTGGAAGGCATAAGGAATAATATCTAATGATTAAATAAAACAGTTAAAGCATTCTAATTTCTCATCTATATATTTAAAGCTAAATAAATGAAAAGTGATGTGGAACATTTTTTTGGCCAGTGATCCAATTTATCATATTTTTAATAATTTATTTGGAAAATGTTCACTATATTTCTAGTTATATGTATTGAAAGTGGTTTAGGGTCACAAGAGACCGCTAGTAATTAGTCGAGTTCAAACCTTCTTAGCAATTAAGTTTGTCATATTAGATTATGCAAAGATCAACTTTAATTGACAATAACACTCAACACACAAAAAATTGGATGGCGCATTATCTATCACATTAAAGAGATTTGAATATCTTTCAAACATCACCAACTTTTCCCTATTCTGAATTTGGAGTAAAATTTTATGACTATTTTACGATGGACTGCTAGAACAAAGTTGGTTTACGATGAACTGCTAGAACAAAGTTGGTTTACAACCCTAAATTACGGGCCATAGATTGAACTATGAGCATAAACTTTCAGCTGGTGGATTGACTTTTTTCAAGTCAAATTTTGGATCCTAAAATCTATGGACTATGGGTCATAGAAGATTCTACGATTTGTAGTTTGGGCCCGTCGAATGAGTTCCAAGATGCCAAAGATATATAATTAATTAACCATAATTCTCTGTATTGCTACTAATTTGCTCAAACCATGTTATGTATTTTATTTCCTTCTAATGCAAAAAAATCTCCGTATTTACAATCATAAAAATGCAAAAATGGCTCTAGTTAACAATCAATGTGTAACAACCTTGAAGGTTATTTTTGGCATTTTCGACCAAATTGCCATTTTGCCCTTTCAAAAGTTACCTTGGATCCTTTTTTGTGAAGTCTAAAAGTTGGATTGGGAAAATATCTCAAAAAGTTGGAGTTTTGCTGATAAACGAGTTTTTAAAGGCTTAAAGTTGGAAATTTTGAGGTTTGGGGTCATTATAAGTCTCACGTATTGAATAGTGATTCTGTCGATTCCATCAGCTCCAGAATGTTAAATCTAGTCTAGGGAACTTGCATTGAATTTTGAGTTAAAACGAAGATTTTAACCCCAAAGTTGCATTTTTAGTTCATTTCGAATCATAAGTTTGACTAGAATTAACATTCGAAGTTCGAATGCTCGAATCAAAATTTCATTAGTTCCAATGGTTTCAGATTGTGAAACTGAAACACCCCTCATGTGCATGGGAATGTCCCATAAGTCTATTTTTTGAATATATCAAAAATCATGTGTGATTTCAAAAATCCAATTTGGAATTTCATGAACACTAGTCAAGCTTCAAGTTTTTCCCAAATCTTTCTTCAAGAATTTCAAGGTTTAAGGTATGTTGATTTCATTCATGGGTTCCTTCCACCCTTGAAGCCAAACCTTCCCTCCTTAACAAAAGTCCATGATTTTAATGTTGAATACTTTATGGATAAACTTTATTATGCATTATATGTATGATTGGGGTTGGATTCTTCAAGTATTGAATAAGTATGCATGAATGTCTATTGAAGCTATTTTTCATGAGTTGATTTATGCTTGTTGAGATTATATATTACATGAATTATGAGACTATGAACATTGGTGAGTCTTTCAGGTGGATTTCATGACACCCAAAAGTAAGGTTTTTACTACTATGTTGGTGGGTTGATTGGGGTGTACTTCAAACAAATTGATTTTTACTCCACTCATGTTTTACATTATTGAATTGTATGATTTCAAGCTTATTTGTACATTACCCACCATATTTTTACTAAAGTACTTGACAAGGGTTTACGTTGATGAAAGTCTTATTGTGAGACATGGGAATTGTAAGCATTGTATATTTTGAAGGGCTATTAAGCATGCTATCTCATAAGAATGTTACAAGTATATGACTAATATGAAGCCTTTCTTGATACTTCGATGTGATGGTTTGATGAGCTATTTTTGTATTACCTACCAAAAAAGCCATGCCGCAAGGTCCAATAATTCACAACCCCTACCTAAAAGATTGTATCATAAGGTAAGAACATCTCTCTTATCGAAAAGATTATATCGTAAGGTAAGGAAATGTATTAATTCCTATCGAAAAGATGATATCATAAGGTAAGGGACATCTTATACTACCTAACAAAGAGGCTATGTCGTAAGTTAGGGATATTGATGACACTCTCCAAAAAGGTTATACCATAAGGTGAGTAGGTGGTTTATTAGGACATTCTAATGCATGTTTGTGCAAGGCGTCGAGCATATATTTCATATTGAGCTTATAACCATGGGTTATGATCATGTGTCTTACTTATTATATCTTATCCTTTTTGTTGCATTGCACCCCGCATACTTAGTACATTCCAAGTACTAACTCATACTCTATGCCTACATGATGTCACCATGTATATCTCTTGTTGCATTGCATCCTACATACTTAATACATTCAAACTTACTAACTCATACTCTATGCCTACATGATGTCACCATGTAGGAACCGAAGCTCCTATTGATCATCCTTCTCCACGTGGCTTGCCGAATTGTTAAAGATAGTTGTTAGTGAGTCATTACATCCGGGGATAATATCTATTTACTTCCATGCCTATGTGAAGACTTTATCTTATATTTTGGACACTTATCTATGAGGGTGAGCCGAGGAGATGTCTTGGCCCCCGCCCCACATACTAGTAGAGGTGTTGTTAGATATTGAGATGTTTTGTATTACTGAGCTTGATCCTTTATAGCTATGCTATTATGAAAGACTCCATTAGTCCCGCTTCCTGATGATCTATTATTACTTATTGTATCTTATTTTACTTCTACTACCAAGGATGTGTGTATATGATATGCTAAGAGACTGGTTTGGGGTTCCTTCTAGTTCCCCATTTACCGTGTCATGTCTAGGCCCTAGGCTTGGGTCATGATAAAGCTTTGTACTAGAGCACTAGGTTGTTAATGATCCTCAAAAATCCAACACATTGCATCAAGGAGAGTCTTATTCATGGTTGTGAAGTGTGCCACAAATATGAAAAGGAGGTTATGAGGCTTTTAGGAAATGGTTCACTTCTTTATGATCGATGTCGTGCTCTAGATGTAAAGATAGGGACTTCTCCCTTAACAAACGTTCTTTTGCTCTTTTAGATCATACCATTACCTAGGGGAAGATCATGGAGGGCTCGCACACTCGAGGAGGGTCCAGCTCATCAAGCTCCTCAAGGAGAAGGGGCTACACAAGTTGAGTTCCAGAATGCCATTACTATGTTTGCACATGCAATGACCAAACAATTGAATCAAGGGGTCCAAGCCCCTCATGCTCCTTCTCCAGCCTCAAGGGTGAGGGATTTTATAAGGATAAACCCTCCGGAGTTTCATGGTTCCAAACCGAAAGAGGATCCCCAAGAGTTTATTGATGAGGTGTATAAGGTGCTTGCTATCATGACTTCTAAAGAGAAAGTGGAGCTTGCGGCTTACCAACTCAAAAGTGTTGGCCAAATTTGGTTTGCTCAATGGAAATTAGAGAGGGAAAACAATGATGCTATTCCTTGGGAGGAGTTTAAGGCCACCTTCCTCAACTAATTCTTCCCTATTAAGTTGAGAGAGGCAAAAATGATGAAGTTCATAAATCTCAAGCAAGGCTTCATGAGTGTAAGGGAGTATGCCCTCAAATTCAATGAGCTCTAAAAGTATGCTCCTCATTTTGTTGTCGATCCTAGATCAAGAATGAACAAGTTTGTATTAGGGATGTCCGATTTGATGAATGAAGAGTGTTAAACTGCTATGCTTATGGGTGATATGGGCTTGTCTCGGCTTATGACATATGCCAAAAAACTTGAGGGGGAGAATCTTAGAAAGAGGAGAAGTGGGGAGTCCAAGAGGGCTCGGTTTGATGGTGGTTTCCAAGGTGCTAAGGGTGGCCGATTTCAACAAGGTCACAAATTCAAAGTCCAAGGGTTCTCCAGTGATCCAAATAAGAGGTTTGCTAATGATGGGGTGCCTAAACCAAGGTTCCAAGGTGGAAATAATGGAGTGACTTGTCCTAGGTGCCCACAATGTGGGAGAATTCATGGTGGCGCATGTTGGAGGAAGACGGGTGCCTGCTTTAGGTCTGGCAAGATAGGCCACAAAATTTTTGATTGTCTATATGCTCAAAACAAGGGTAAAGATGATTAACTTCAAGGGCAAGGTTCTCATGTTAATCAAAGGGGACATGGAGGCCAATAAGAGGGTGCTCCAAGACAAAATAGGTTCTATGCTCTCTAAAGAAGGCAAGGATTGGATGAGGTGCCTGATGTTGTTATCGGTATGTTAAAGGTTTTTGATTATGATATGTATGCATTGAC
>DF367274.1:776-20069 GCA_000787875.1 Solanum virginianum | reverse complement strand
AAATAACGTTTTAAAACTTTGGTTATAAGATTTGGCGGGTCCCAAGCCTTTTTGTATAAGACCTTTCAACGTTCACTTTTTCTCTCTCTCCTTCTATACAAAAGAGCTGATTTTCTTACCATAAACAAACCCCTGATTTTCTCCTACAATCCCTCATTAGCTCGTCATCAACAACAGGTATTGATTTCAATATTTCCCCTTTTTCAAATATCCTAAAAAATCTTGCATCATGAATTTCAGTTTTTAATTTTTTGTCACTTTTAATTTTCGTTTGAAAAATTTAAATTTCGCCTTCCTTATACAATCCTTCCCCCCATTTTTTTAGTTTTTTTTTCCCTATTTTTCAGTTGATTTTGCTACATAGTCAGACATTATGGTCGAAGAATCATCAACTAGACAGATAGGTAGAGGTAAACATTTGCATGATAATATCATGGATGATTCGCTATCTTTTTTGTTGGGTATTATTCAGGTGGTTGAGGCGATTGCAGGTCTCTTGCAAAAGTTAGGGCTAGAGAAGAAGAGAGATCCAAGCAGCGGAATGACCCTATTTCTAAGTAAACCAACTCCTAACGGAAGAGGAAATCAGATGAAATCGCTTTCAGTAATGGCGATTTCAAAAAAAAAATGACGAATCAGAACATGACAATCAAGATGAAAACGAAATTGAAGAAAATGGTGTATTGTTTTGTTAATTTTTGTCACAATGTATATAATATGTAATACAATGATATACACAAGAATTTTTTATATAAACAGATTTTTTTATTGGGGTTTCACTGAATGTGGTATACAAATCAAGAATATACAATTTGATACCACATGTTATATATGATACTATACCTATTTTAATTTTTTTTATAGTGTGATATATATTTGTTTGTTTGTGATACATACATTTATCTGTAACAGTGTTTGGGTGGGGGGTTGGGGGTTGGGGTGGATCATGGATGACACATACAATGTAACATTTGCACAAGGTCCATTTTTTAATCTTTTTGTCGCATAATCAATAGTATAAGTATATTATTTAACTTATTCATACTATTTTAATTCTATAAATATGTACACTTTTTATAAGGTGTACTTAGTTGTTTATACAACAAGATATATACATATTTTTGTGATATATATAATAAAATTATACTTCATTTATTATTTCTTAAGTTGTAGAATTATAAATATGTAAAAGTGAAAAATAAAAAGAGTAATAAAAATCATAAATATCATTGTATGCTATCATTTAACTTGGTGGTACAACTATCTATACGGCGCACGCAATTCTGCCCCCCGTGTATATTAAAAGATAAGCGCCATTTGTTGCAAGATGACTTTATAATAAAGAGAAACTTTCATAAAGAGCCACATAGACAAACTTAATAGGTGAAAAAGCTATAGTTTTAGTAATTACTTTTTATAGCCATTGTCATTATAATTTACTGTGTATAAAACGGATGTTATCACACGTTTATACAAAAATGAGTCACGCCTCCATAAATAACAAATTGCATTGATTCCGGGAATAAAAAGATAAAACGGTTGCATGATTTAAGGAAGATGAATATGATGAGTCCTCCTTCGTATAATGACTCATTCAACAACAAAAAGAAAGTGCTAGAAGATCGGTTGTTACATCGAATGGAAAAAAATTAAATTTTTAATCAACGTATAATTTCGAATTCGAGGTGAGTATTTTGTTTTGTATATTTGAAAATTCGTATTGTACACATATGTATAATTTGGTAATTCCAAACCATAATAAACTGATTTTTTTGTGAAAACGAAATAATTGAAATTTTATTTTTTTGATATTTTGTTCAAAATTTATGTGGAAGTGATTCTTTCTTATGTTGTTTTTTCTCTGTGTTTTCTAAAATATTTTCAATTAATATAAATTAACGTAGACTTATTTATATATGTTGCTGCCTTCTCATCGAATGTATAATTGTGTATTTTACGGATATGTTAAAATTTTATTGGAATGTACGATGGTGCAATGTATAATGTTTTTTTATTTGTTATATTTTATATACACAATGTGTATGGTGGGGGAAGTTTTGTTGTTTTGATATCTGAGCAAAGTTCATGTATAATACTGTGTGTGCTAATAGATAAGATATTGAAAGAACGAGCTGAAATTTATATACAACACATGTTTAATTCGAACTGAGATTTGTATAAAAAGTATATATAATGATTTACTACTGACGTGAATGTGTATATTTTTTTACGTAAATGTTACTGACCCGTATGTATATACTGGTGCAATGTATACTGTGTTTAAATTTTTTATATTTTATATACACAATGTGTATGATTACTGAAGTTTTATTTTTTTGATATCTGAGCAAAGTTTGTGTATAATACTGTGTGTGCTAATATATAAGATGTTGATAGAAAGAGCTGAAATTAGTATATAACACGTGTAAATCGAAATGGGATATGTATAAAATGTATATGTAAGATTTGCTACTGACGTGAATCTGTATATTTTATTATGTAAATGTTACTGACGTGTATGTGTATATTTTATGTAGCAACGGGATCACTTGCGATAATGGTTCTTCATTCGGGAAGGTGGGATGATGAAAATCGCTACGTTGATTATACTTTGGAGGGTATAGTTTTTAAGGAGAGTTCCACATATACAGAATTATATATGTTGATAGCAAAACAACTCATGATTGATCTTAAGAAGAACAATCTACGAATGGAATACAAAGTTGAACAAAGCAATGTGCCAATGCTTATTCACAATGATATGGGTGAGAGGGTTTACGTTATACTGAAGAAAGCTGTTAATGATTTTAACATTTATCCAATTTGTGCTAGTATTGTAGAAAAAGAAGTTGAAAATGCTATTGAAGGAAGTTGTATTCAGCCGTCAGTTTCTGTTTTTGCATCAAACATAACGGGTGAATTGGATGATTTTGATTCACACGAACTAATAGTGGATGAGTTGGTAGAGCCTCTAAATGCTTTATGTTCTGAAGATTGGACAGGAGTCATAGCCGATCCAGGACATAAATATGTGGAGAATGATTAAGTATACTGTGACAAAGCTACTTTAAAGTTCGTTATGGAGCAATATGCTATAACACATGAGTTCCAATTCAAGGTAACGCGATCAAATGCGATAAGGTGGTGAACAGTTACACAAAATACATATGTTTTTGTTGTATATATCTTTCAAATTAACAATATTTTGAATTTGTTGAATATGGCTGCAGTTATACAGTTGTCTGCAAGTCGGAAGAATGCGATTGGTTGATGAAAGCTTCTGCCATTAGTAAATCTGGTATGTTTCGGATTAGAACGTTCAACATGGATCATATATGTCCATTAAAGGATAGAGTTTATTCACAAAGACATGCAACAAGTAATCTGGTTGGTGGGATTGTGATCACAAGCGAAAATATACACCCTCCAATATAAAATATGATATGAAACAGGATCTTGGTGTAGATATTAACTACATGTTAGCATGGAGGTCAAAGGAGAAAGCTTTGAATTGGTTGCAAAGATCTCCTTTTGGATCATATAACAAATTGCCAGCATATTTATACATGTTGAGTTGTACATATCCAGGCTCGCATTATACAGATGAAAAAGACCGACGATGGAGAATTTCTTTATTTGTTATTGCTTTGTAGGCATTTATTGCAAGGTTTGGACACTGTAAACCTATTGTTGTTGTTGATGAGAGTTATCTTAGGGATCCATATAATGGGCAATTCGTTTCTGCCAGCACAATGTATGGAGTAGGTATGTATAAATATATGATTGTTGTGGAATATGTGTTTTTTTAATTTTTTTTTTCTAATGGTTTTGTGAAACTTGTATAATATATAGGACACATTTTTCCACTGGCTTATGGTGTTATAGATTCTGAAAATGATGCCTCTTGGACATGATTTTTCAAAAATTTAAAAGAGGCTTATGGTCAAAGAGTTGATATGTGTGTAGTTTTCGACAGAAATGAGAGTATCATAAAAGTTGTTTCGAGAGTGTATGATGGTGTTCCCTATTATGCTTGTATATGACACTTGTAGAGTAATGTTCAAAAGAGGTACAGAAAGTCTCATGAAAAATTGAATGATTTCTTTTATACAATGGTCAAAGCGTATACACAGTCCGAGTTTTGATCTGCTAATGGAAACAGTTGAGAAGGTAGATGTAAGGGTGAAGGAGTACTTGCAGCTGGCTGGTTATGATAAGTGGGCAAGGGTTTATGATCTAGTGCATCGAAGATGGTGTATGACCTCAAACCTTGCCAAAAGTATAAATGCATCACTTGTGGCGGCTCGTGAGTTGCCTATTTTTGATTTTTTGATGGAAGTACGTTTGATGTTTGGTCGATGGAACTGTGAGAATCAGAAGGAGGCATCATATACATTTACACCTTTGATGGGTAAGTTTAAAAAAATACTGACCAACAATGAAGCGAAAAGTATAAAAATGACGGTGAGTTAACATTATTCATTATTGAATTTAATCAATGTTTTCTACAATTAGAATGTATAATTAATAACTTTGTATTTGAATAGGTTGTGTCGTCATCTGTTCATATACATAATGTTAGTAATGAGGGGAGAAGATTTATTGTGTGTCTTTCAAAACAGACATGTAGTTGCAGACGCTTTCAAGTTGATGAGATACCATGTCTCCATGCTTGAGCTGTATTGAAGTTTAAACATCTCAAACCAGATGAATATTGCTCGAATCTGTATAAACCAAGCACAGTCTTGAAGACTTATGAGGTATCAATATGTTCTTTGCCGGATAGAAATGATTGGGTTATACCAAAACATGTATTATTCGATGTGATTGGGTAGGCCCAAAGAGAAAAGTAGAGACAAATTATTCTTCGAGATGCTTTCATCAAAGGGTAAAAATACATGTAGCAATTGTGGAATTCTCGGGCACAATAGGCGTACCTGCAAAAATAGGTCCCAAACTCCATAGGTTATCAATCATCAATTGGTCGTGTGCTTCGTTTATATTGTGCATTGTCCCAGTCTGCCCGTTTGAATAACTTATTCAAGAATAATTGTTTTTTAGTTTATTTTGGAATAAAGTAAACGTCTGTGATGTTTTATATATTTTGCAATAAAAGTATATTTATTAGTTGTTATACAAAGATGTTGGTTTTAATTTTTTTGTATACAATGTTTACAACAATGTGTACATATTTGGGTGAAGATCAAATATGTATAAATTGAATTTTCTGGGGGCATATATATCCATGTCTATTAAATTTAGATGAGTGCATGTTTATATATATATATATATATATACATTTTGTTAGCCCAGTGACTTCATTGAATACTATGTATCAATTAAGTGAACTGTATAAATATACATTTTTGTTTACTAACAGTGCCAAAAAATGTGTATTGACTTTAATGTATATTTACTTCAGAACATAGTACCCAAACTAACAGTGCTTAAAAAATACACAATGCCCAACAACAGTGCCCAAAGTACATATCAATTATGTATATTGACTTCAATGTCAATTGACTTCAGTACACAGTATCCAAATAAACAGTGGCCAAAATAGACAATACCCAAACTTACAGTGCCCCAAATATGTATATTGTATTCAACGAATTCTGTGTGTATATGTAATGTAGCAAATGTATAAAGTATATAAGATCATAAACATGTTATTATTCAACATAGAAAAAAATGTATGTGATAATTGAAAACTAGGTAATATACCTCTGAGGCATCCGGCTGCTGGGGAACGTATTGTCCGTAACTGTCGGCTACTTATCTATTAGTGCAGGAGTTATCGATGGGGGTGAGAAGGGATTGGTTTGATAATAATCAAAATGTATATAGTCATTCATATATATACAAATAATTATCTACATGTATTATGTGGATTTGCGTATAGATACTGAAATTGAGTGACAATCATAAAAGAATAGCTACTGAAATACCTCTGGGACAACCTTTTTATGAATAATGGATTAGCCTTGCCATGTAGAGACTTATCGACAGCTCCGATTGATTTTATGGGTTCTTCCGCAGTCTCACTCTGATAAAACAACAAACAAGGATATACCCTAGAACTGTGTGAGTATTTGAGGTAACAGATGTGTATATATATAGATATATATAAGTGTATATATTCGCTAACGTTAAAGCATAATGAAAACACAAAAATATACATTCAAAAGTCATCGAAATGGATGGTGTTATATCTCATGTAAATTAGTTAAGAGGCAGCGCATACCTCAGGGTCCTGTGGCTTTTCACTGTGACCTATCGCAGGTTCACTGAATCCCATATCAGCAACAACAGAGTCAACCCTCTCAACCTGATAATGACATACAACATAATATAATTACAAACACTGCATTACTCTGTAATCAAATATGTGTATTTTAAAAATCAAACCAATACCTCTGAATCCTCTGTTTGTAGGTAAATACATTGAGCCTGCGCTGCTGTTAGTTTGTTAAGTTAACAATGGGATCTAGTTTCCTTCCTAAACTCTCGTCCCGCAACATTTTTGAATTTTTTTGTTGTTATATCCTGATGTAATGTTTAAATAGTATAATATATTAAAAACATATGCATTAACAGTTGTATAAAAATTAACTATACCAAGTGACAATTGATTTTTTTTTGTGTGGAAAAATATATTAAGTGTGCATATATATAAAAGTAAAATGTATAACAATTACTTGTTGCTTCCCAATTGGTGAAATTTTGGAATGCTGCTGGGTTATTTCCACTGTTCATCTATGGTTGCATGCATTCACCTTGTGATACTTGTGTATATGCATAATAATGCATTCATATCACAATTGTGAAAAATGAAAGATGTTGCCAAATGTATACAATATAGGTGTTATCGTAACCTCGGAGATAATTGGACCGGTTCTTTCTCTATTGCGCTGCAACTCCACGTCGGTAAACTGAACATGTGCTTTAGATTTGATGTTAAAGCTCGGTGATTTCTGTGCATAATCCCTTGAATCAGCCTGTGTGATAAAAAATGTGTTAAAATATTATACATGCACCTTAAAATTAAAAAATACAAGAAACCATAAGTTAGTTTTCAACAAGTGGAATTGAATAACAACGTTGGCATGAATCTTTCCGCCTCCAATGGCCATCAAAACATTCTTGAAGTTATCTTTATTGAGCTTCTTCGTATTGTTAAACTCGTCCTTACCCTGTTTTTTATTTTTATTTTTTGATAAAAATAGCAAAATGTTATGGAGTGTGATGTATAAATAATATCATGTATATATAAAACTTTATGCTTATAGAGGTATTGAACTTTTCATATTCATCTTGGGAAATGCCTTTATCGGCTAACGTACTGCTCTATAGCTTGTTATCCACCCAGTTCCTTTGTGGTCTCGTAGTTGGTCGTCTAGCGGGTGACTTCCTTGTTGTTTGTGGGATTCTTGTTGCAGGTGAAACAGAAGAACGTCGTTGAGTTATCCTTTTAGCAGGTAGTTTGGAGGCCACATTTGTTTGTTTCTTTGAAGGGACAGGACCTGCACTCCTTAATTTTTTCTTTTTCGGTGGTTGATGATAAACAACTTTTTCTTTCCCTTTCCGGGCTCTTAATATTTGAGGGCATGTCTGAAAATCATCATCTGAGTCGTTTTCTTGGCATCTGGTATGGGTAGATGTCTGGGATGGTGCTGGAACTGGATCGTCAAGCACCAGAGGTATTTGCAAACTTGACATCTCGATGTCAGTCGGAATTATATTCCGGAGAATAATCTGCACATTGTAGTTTTTAACAGGGAGTTACAAATTTTCTTTTTATCAGCTGCCTATCACTTTCAAAAGATTATACATTGTGTGCTATTTAAATGTATAATGTATATATTATCTACTTTATTTATACAAAATGATTTTACAGTGTGTGCTATTTAAAAAATGTATACAGTGTGTGGTAATTACAAAGGAATAACACAGTTCTGATAAATGAATCTGTGGTATCATTTATTCAAAATGATAAATTTGGTACATGCATGTATTATTCATGTATAAGATTTAGCATGTGTTGTATATTATAATGTATAATTTATTTAACTTGTATATAATCATCCTCCTTTAATAAAGTGTAAATGCATCACATCACAGACAGTTCAGGGGACTATTCTGGTATAAAAAGGGATAAAAGGACAATGTTTGCTTCGCGTACCTTTTTCTGTCAATTCTGAATAGGTCATTGATTAAGTAGTCACACCAGGGTTGATCGATTAGTGTCTCCCAGTTCAGGATTCTGGGGATGTTATTAGACATCTTCTTTGCAATATCAGGATTAACTTCAAAGCAGCACTCGTAAAGCCATATCTGCATGGCCAAAGGGAACCCATGAGTCCCAAAATATTTTCCTGTGAGAGTTATCTTTGAGTGCAGATTGTTTATCAGCTCCCCAAATGCCTTGTTACCCCAAGGATAGTCAACGAAATGACCTGATTCAGCAAAGTCAAAGTCTTTCCTGTAGATTTTTGTTAAGGATGGCACTTCTGACATAATGAAGTTGTGCAGGAAATACAAATTTGCAAACTTTACTGCATCATCATCGTTTTGGCCCCATACTTTGTCTTTAAAGCTCTGAACAAACTGTCTTTTTGTGATCTTACTTTGACCTTCGAAATACTGAGCTAACAATCGATTTGGCTCTTCAGTGTTGAATGTGAACTTTGGCGCATTCTCATCACCGCATTTAAGCCCGGATATAAGTACAAATTCCCTGATAGAGAATCGCAGTGTATACCAGTTCATGTGGAAGAGAAATGCATCTGCTGAACTGCCTTTCAGTTCATATAACATGAAAACCTTGAAGATTGCGCTTGGACATTGAATTTGCCAGTATCAAGCAGATGTCTGAAGCATGTAGTTTCACGGAAGGACTTGAGCTATCTTAGGGACAAACATTTTGCAATTTCCTCCATTTCTTTGGTATTGGTATAGCATTTCATCCGTTGGGTCACATACGGGGTCCCTCGGATAATGTATTCAACCTGCTTTGCAAAAATGAGATAGCAGGGGATCAAAAAGAGTAGCTGTATAAAACTGACAGATGTTATAGTCAAACACTACGTAAATAATAGAGCAATGTAAATACCTATATATCTAGGATATGTACGCAAACAGTGTGTATACTGCAAATTATTATGTATATAAACAAACAACACAGTGTATTCCATATATAAATGAAAGATTGTGTGATAAAAAAATATTATATTAATGACAGTCATACTTTCAAATAAAGAACCACAGAATGTATATCTATCTGTATAATAATTATGATATATATCTATCTCAATTGTGATTTTCTGTAAAATTCTATATATATTTATATTAAAGATGATAAATTGCTTCTTCAGGTCATTCTGCAGTTTCAATTTTCAGTCAAATCCTTTGACTCTCCAAATAATAACTACAACACATAAACTGAAACAGGTAATTACATGAGTTTTAAAAAGTGAGGTTTACCAGAAAGGGCTTTCATGGCAGCAAGTGCTACTGTACAGAAATCATCCTTGTATCCTTAGAAATTCTCAACACAGTAAATTATTTGGATAATTAAATGGAATTATACACTTAAAGGACATTTAGTAATGGCACAGATGTATTTTTACACAGTATAAAAAAGGGAACAATGGCCATTATTATCTGTATATATCTATTATATATCCATCTCAATTTTGATGCTCCGTATAAGTATAAGACTTGTACAACAAATCATAATTAAAAGGCATTCAATATATTGAATGCATGTATAAAAAGCAATTACACATGAAAGGCCAATATATTAATATACATCTATGTATAGTTAGTTCAGTGAGTTCTATATGTATAGTGACTTCAGTGTGTTATATGTTATACAGTGATTTTAGTGGATTCTATGCGAATACAGTATAATAAAAGACCAGTGGGCAATGGTATAATGACTTAAGTGAATTCTATGTGTGTATGTCAAATGTATCAATATAGTGAATTAGTGTATAAAAATCAATTACACCTAAAGTGCAATGTATAAATATACATCTTTTTACTATGAGTGCCCAAAAATGTATATTGACTTTAATGAATAATGACTTCAGTACACAATAGCAAAACTAACATTTCCCAAAAAATACACCTTGCCCAAAATTAATTGTGCCAAGCAATGTATATTGACTTCATTGTATAGTAACTTCGTTACACAGTACACAACTAACACTGCCCAAAAAAAAATTAAAAAATACAGAGTGCCCAAAGTAACAGTGGCCAAAAAGGTATATTGACTTCAATGAATTTTGTATGTATATCTAATATATAAACTGTATAAATTGTAGAAAATTGATGAACATGTCATTATTCAATGAAAAATGATGTATATTTATACATTGCGCGGAATTGTGTATATAGGTTAAAAAAAACAAACCTTATTTCCTTTTTCACTGTCGTTTTCTTCTGGTTTGTCAGACTCATAAACTTTCTCTTCTTCAGATTCACCACTGTTGGCAAATATCTCAACAGCCTTTTTCTTGTTCATCGAACTCAGCCGGAGTGGAATAGAGTCATGACGAATTTTAAATCTTCTTTCCACGAAATCCCTAGCCTTTGCTAGAAACCTTGCAATATCCGCAAATACTTGAGTTATGCCCAACGAAAATGAGGGAGAATCCTCCATAACTTTTTCATGCAAAATGTGTACCTCTAGTTATTCTCTTAAATGGAGATTCTTCAACCTTAATTTGTGAATTTTGAACTGTGAAGCAAGGGTTTTGAATAAAAAGAAAAAAAATTAAATTTCAGTATAAAAAATGAAAAATACTGTCAAAACAACTAGTGAAATTGGAATATGGATTTGAGAGGGAGTTTGAAAAAAAAAAACTTACCTGATGAAGATGCAAGCTCTCGAGAGATTTCAGGGAGTGATTGTAGGAGCGGATATACGGTTGTTTATGGAAGAAAGAAGGAATAGAGTGTATATTGGAGAGAGAAAGATCATAAGGAATCCGGACGGTCTTATACAAAAAGGCATGGGACCCACAAAATCTTATAGTCAAAAAATACAAAACAGTAGTTATAAAAATTAATTATATAAAACTGTAGTTATATTTTGATATTTAGTACTAAATGATTGTCCAGTTATATAATTTTTTCTATAATAAATTGAATAAAATTTTAAATAAAAAAATAGTTATGATATTTCTGAAAACTAAAATGACAAAAAACAAAGCATAAGTTTGACTTGAATGACAGTAAAATGACATTTTTATTTTGTAGTAGGGTCATAGTATTTGTTTTTCTCTTTTGTCACATGTGATTTGTTAGCCTTAATCTCTAAGTAATCCCATATTTTGGATGATAATTCACAATATTTTCTATCTACTTAAAGAGGAAAGAGTTGATGACAATTGGCAACTGGGAAAGAATTTTTTTTAAAGAATAACTTTAAATTAATTAGTTGATGATAATTTTATATTAAAAATATTAACTTGGGATAAAATTTTATGATCTTAAATTTATAAAGAAATGATGAGATGTATCTTCAATTCAAGTCTAATTTCTAAAGAGATATTTGAAAGGAATAAATATCCAAAAAAGGGAGGAAAAAGAGAGCTTTACCATATAAGAAACATTGAATTGGAGAACAACTACAACCCAAAGGCCAATCAATGCCAACGGACCTTGTTGAATGATAAGAACCTCGATTCATAAGGATTATGATACAGTAGTAAGTATATTTTCGTTTATAATCAAAAATTTTAAATTTAAATTTTCATAATAAAGTGATTTTTAATAAGAAATATTAGTAATTTTTATTTTGTGGATTCACATACTAATATATATATATATATATATATATATTGTATCTAGATATGTTATCATTAAACTAGCCCATTGTATGATCTAATAAAGTATTATAGTTGTGGACCTTAAAAGTAAATATCTATTACTATGGGTTTTATTTAGACATCTTAAAAATCTATAGATCTTTTTCTGAGTTTGATGGAGATCACTTATTGAAAATGTACCATTTAAACCTAAAAAATTACTTAAATAGATTATATAAGAATCTAGTCCTAAGTAGATACAACGCTCTTTGTTTCTGCCACATCAATGAGAAGAAATAATAAATTGAGAGAGTAGTATCAAGACCTAGAAGATTCTGATTTCCTTCATTTAGATTCTTGTAATGAAACAAAGTTAGTTTCCTTTTCCATTCTTATAAATTCATATCTCTCTAATGATTACTTGTGCTCCTGGATGAATTATTTGAAGTTTTCCAATGATAAACACTTCTCCAAATGGAACTTCCCCTCACAAATTCAGGTTAATCGAATTCAAAAGCACATCAATTAGTAAAAGAAAATTAAGAAGCACGGAGTCTATGATACCTAAACAATTAAAATCTGTTGAGTCTTTGATCATGTGCAATGGCATGAAGTCAATGGAACAAACATAAAAGATAAGATCAATAATTTTATTAAATAGACTTTGAATTCAACTCAAATCTTCAAAAGCCAACTCAAAAAATAAGAATTATCCAAGATGGCCCAAGTCAATTCATCAACCTCCTATGTGGGATTCTTTCTTCTTTCATCACCCTCACCCAACCATTGTACTCCAATAATGTGCTAAATAAATTAAATTTTGAGTTGAACTTAATCTTAAAATTCAAGCTCAATTTACTAGCTAATTTTATATTTTTGATTATTATATTTTAGATAATATATTTTTCGATTGTCTACTTACTATTTTTATAACCAATCAATACGATATTTCATATAATTATGTTGTCCTGCATGAAAAATAAAGACTGTGTAGAAAGAAACTAACTCTTTGTACTTGTCGAAGAAATTAATACAAGTGTCAAGCACCTTCTTGTTCACAAATATTAAGTAAATTAAATCATTTCCACACATTTGTTATGATAGTTGCGATAGGTTGTATGACTCCTAAAGTGCCAACTAATCTCACAGTTAATTAATTTAGACTAAGTCACTAGCATTGATGAATGAATCACATATAAATAGAGCACTTTCACATATCATATATAATCAAAACAAACATCTTACACTTTCCTAACAACATTTTATTTCATAATTCTAATAATAAATACATATCAAATGGAGGAAGAGAACCGCCACCACCACCACCATCACCATATGTTCCACCACAATGACAACGAGGACGATGGTCCCGTCGACTACCAAAAAGAAATCAAACACCATAAGCATCTTGAGCAACTCGGTGAACTTGGCGCTGTTGCTGCTGGAGCTTACGCCTTGGTATGCATATATACATCTTTTTTTAATTTTTAATACAAATTTGTCATATTATTTTCTTCTATTCAATCTATGATAATCGAAGTCATATGGTTCTATTTTTAACTATAACCAATCATCATAAAAGATCTCATTACCTCTAATGTTTGGATCTATTTAGATTGGTCACCATCATGCATGTGATTATGATCTATTTTTTAGAAAGAACAAGAATTGTTGTTTATCACTCGATATTTGGTATTCACTTTACACTGATTTTATGATAGTAATTTTAATGCTTGGTCTTGTATTTGTATGTTTTTGTATATATCCTTTCGTAGAGTTAAAGCATTCACACACTTATGTACTGCTTTACTGTTGTGTTTGCGTTTGTATATGGACTTCATAGGATAAAGGGTTTTATGTAGAGTTAAAGCCTATAGCATTCACATACGTATGTACTGGTTTACTGATGTGTTTGCGTTTGTATATAGACTTTCGTAGGGATAAAACTATTTTATGTACTCCAATAGAAACCGCTAATATCCCGATCTTCGAGGTTGACTGCTGACTTGAGGTTTTAATCTTATATATAAACTTAGCCTTTCTTTGTGTTCTCCCCCTGTTGTTTGCTGATCGGATTGACTAAACCTATGCAACAATAAAGAAGGCATATGTATGTATGTATGTATGTGTATATATATATATAGAAATCAAGAGATAATTTTACACTCAGATTCTAATTTACCTGTATCATTAATTATAGTCATTTTCCTACTATATTTTTCAAAATATTATATTTATCATATTCAAAGGGTGATATACCCTTTTACATGCATGAGTATTAATTACTTTTTTCCTCTTGTGTTGGTGAAATCATGAATAATTAGCATGAGAGAAATGAGGCAAAGAAAGATCCAGAAAATGCTCACAAACACAGGGTATCGGAGGAAATTGCAGCAGTTTCTGCACTTGGATCTGGTGGATTTGCACTTCATGAGCACCATGAAAAGAAAGATGCCAAGGATGAATGAGAAAGAGCTGAAGGGGGACGACACCACCACTTCTAAACTACTAGTTTAATTGAATTACCTTGTGAAGGAAATTGGATTGGATCACCCATATGAGTCAACTCAGATACATATTAATATTTAAATAATATATATTTTATTTATTTATTTATTTATTAATAAAAGAAAAGAGACACAGCTATTTGAAAGTTGTGTCCTTTTAGGTTTATTAGTTTACGATACGTGCATTGCACATGTATTGTGAATCTAAAGTAATTATTTTCAAAATAATAGACAAATAGAATAAATTGTGGCTAAATATTGTGTCTCTTGTAGAGAGTATTATTGTTATAAATAAAATGCCACGCCTTGGGAGGGTACCATAGACGTAATTGACACTCGGAGACTATTGCTAGCCTCCAAACAAACCACCTAGTCTCATCGCATTCATTCAATCAATTGATTAGCGGAAGATATTAAAGAAAATCTAAGCTATCAATGGGCTATAAGACTCATCATCTACTTCTAACACATGAAATAAGATTAGAGAAAAGAAGGAAATAGGGGAAAAGAAACCCTAACATCAGCCATCATCTGTCTATGTCTATGAAGCCTCTATAACTACTATCTAAGAAGGTACCATGATAGGCCATGGCTACCACAATCCAATAAAATAACTCAAAACAATAGAAAAGAAAAATAAGGACATCCTTCGAATGTAGGGGAGGACTCACCAAATCTCTGTCTCGAAATCTGTGAACCTCAATGATTCGCTTGTTGAAGTCCTCTCTCTACTGAATCTGCATCATAAAGTGATGCAGCACTAAAGGGGAATTAGTACGTGAAATGTACTGTATGTAAACCTGGCTAAGGTAAACAATATAGGTAAGAAACATGAAATGACATTGGCTCATTCAGATACGCAATCTCACTTGGGAATAAGGAAACAGGACTTTATCACATCACCATCAATCAAGACTCAGCCTATCACATCAACCTCAGAGTACTATCAATATGAAACTTATCTAGGAGTTTCTTTAACTGACAACCATCACCTATGAGCCGGTGATGATATAACAGAGAGATATCATTATCACATTCGTCCAGTACCTTGTCGGGGCAAAGGAAGAGTCTATTAATGGATCCAAAAGTCTGTCAAGTCCTCTGTGGGACAAAAAAAACATCCACTTTCACAGTCCAATCCTCTTCTACGTTGGCCATGTAGTTAATGGGTGAGAGTGAGACTCACTCTTACCCATTTCGGTGCTCAATACTCCTCCCATAACTCAACTTGCTCATAAACTGTCGATCAATCAAGAACTTCCATCACCTAGCCTGTACGGGCAAGATATCTCAACTCATCTCATCATCTATCAACTCAAAGAGTAGGATCATCCTTTCAAACTTTATTCCAATCTTATTTATACTTTACAGATACTATGTCACAACTCGAAAATTCAGGCGTGATGGCACTCGTCTTATCCCACCATGATAAGTTAGCCTATAACTCGACTATTGCGTTAAGTTTACAAAATTATAATAAAAATGAAAGTTTACTTGCGGATAATAAATCCACTTAATTAAATATCCCTAAAACCAGATTGTCACGTGTACAAGCCTCTAAATACAGGGATCGAGCTTGCATCCTACAAAAATGTAGCAAGGGGTGAGTACCAAAAAACCACGCGGTACCCAACAAGTAAACAAACTAAACAAGGTAATTCCAATAGGATACACAAACTCCTTTCATTCCAACCTACCTCTACAACTACAAACTGCATAGAAAATCAACCAGCCCAGCAAGACATATAATACACAATAGATCATTATCCTATCTTCAAGTCATAGGGAAAAATTATATGATTCATCAAGTTCTCGCTAATTCATCAAGTGTCATTAAACCAATATCACACTAATCATGTAAAGACATAAACAAGTCAAATGTATGACGAAGGGACAAAACCGTGATGGGCTAGGCCCAAGAGCGGGCAATATCTCACAGTGTTGGGTCGGTCCATTACAGATGGTATCAAAGCATTATGGGATGAAATGAATGTCATGAGATGCAAATGATGCAATACAATGTCAAATAATCGTGATGCATGTCTGTCCTAGTGATACACACCCGTTGCCTCGCAGACCAGGACCCATGGGGGCCACACATGGACCATGTATCTGTTGTGGCGTGTGACCCAACCCATTGAATCATAGTATCCGTTGCCGGCAAAGACCTTGACATCATAAATTCACCGGAAAAGACCTCGGCATCATCAATTCGCCGGCAAAGACCTCGGCACCATATCTCGACCGATAAAGACCTTGGTCCCAATATTTTCATTTTTTTTCTTTTTCACTAGCCGGAACCATTTCCCATCGGCTTTGCATTTCTTTTCTTGGATCATCCAGCAAACACATAACAAATGCACAAAGTCAATGCAAATGGGCATGTTCATACAATAATAAGGAGATGACAAATATTAATATCCATAGGATAACTACCCAATTCAAAATATTTCCATCAAAGCCTACATAAATTTATCTCTACCCCAAAACACTCAATTGTATCAATATGAAACTTATCTAGGAGTTTCTTTAACTGACAACCATCACCTATGAGCCCACATATAATAAATCTCCATCATTAATTCACAAGTCAAATATCACCATAGGATAATTACTCAATTCACAAAATTTCAATCAAAGCCTACATAAATTCATCTCTACCCCAAAACACTCAATTGTATACACATTAGAGAATACAAGGTTCAACATATTTAACAAAAGGATAGAAATCTACTTGCCTTAGTCGAATCACGATCAATCAAACAATTAAGTCTTTCCCTTTCGAATGAAATCCGTAGCACCACAATCTAGTTAAATAATAATCACAATAAGATTTCAAAACTAATAATAGCCATACTAATATACGTCTAGCCTAGACCCAAAAATTTTATTCAATTCTTTTATTAATTCTTAACTCTCAGACCTAGGATTGAATCTTAATTCCTCCACTTAACATAACTCTAATGATATTTAGATAATATAATATAATTATTACTTCATATCCAATTACCCATCTCAATATATCAAAACTTGATTTATAATGTGATAACCCAACAAAATTAAATTAAAAAATGTTGAAATAGGAATATATGCCACTGTACGCTATCTTTGAGAACCAAATGGTTATTGTCAACTATTCCTTAAACACAACTTAGTAAGTTTGTACCTATATTAATATACTACTTTTATTCTATATAACATATATGGTACACTTTGATCCTAACAATCAATGGGGTAAAATTACCTGAATTGTTGCTCTCTGTTTCATCGTGCACCTCTCCTCTTCTTTGATTTTTTTTAATTCCTTTCTTGTTGCTAATCCGCCCATTCCCTTAATCTATTTTAATTAGGTTCCTATTGTCACGTCCCAACCTATGGGCCGTGACTAGCACCCGTTTGGGGACTTGAGGAATTTTAACAAATTTTACTATACTTAACAATTCCAAGCTAATCATGCCACAAAAGAGAAGCTTTACATACCTTTTCTCTTTGTCAAAGCTAGCCTCACAACAATCCTTGTCCAAATTATTCTCCTTTTCGGCAGAGTTTCCTTTGTATTACTGACTAGCCACCTGACATAGAAAAGTCCAGAGAACCAACAGAGGAGTCACAACATATACACATATATTCGCGGGTCGACAAGGTCACCGCTGCGGTCCTGCCGCCTAATAAACATAACATACATACAGAATGTCCAGACAGGTGGCTAAGCCCTAAATACATAACAGATGTACAGAATACAATTATCAGAATAGCATACTAAACATAGTCATAGGATTTTATTTTCGTGCATATGTCAAATTATAGTTTTAGCTTATTTCAAAGGGGTCAAAGAAATACTTATAAATGGCAAACAGACCGAAATGATGGCGACCTCCAAACTCGTGCCATCCACTGCTTCACGCCAAAAAGTTGAAATCCCAAAATCTCCGACACAAATCTCAAATGTAGCTGAAGTGAGCCGAGGCGAACTGTGGCCCAGCACTCACTCGTGATCCGGGGCAAACTGAGGCCCAACACTCACATTATAGGATAGGTGAGCAGAGGCGAACTGAGGCCCAGCACTCACGTATCATAACACCAAAATGACATTATGCCGATCAGTGAGCCGGGGCAAACTGTGGCCCAGCACCCACTTGTGAGCCGGGACAAACTGAGGCCCAACACTCACACGTCAAAATGCCAACATATCCCAAGCCCATCTCCTTATAATGCCAATTTAAGCAAAGTCGGTCCATAGGCAAACCGACCCGCCGTATCCAACCTCCTTCGGAATGTACATATAGTATAGATTATTGCGCCCGAACATGACCGACTCGGGTACCGGTGAACGGATATATAGAGGCCCGAACAGAACAGAGCAGATCATATATATAAATAAATTATTTCTCAACTTTAAAGTGGTAATATTTTACTTTGCAATTTCAAACATGGTTATATGTCCATAATTGGGAAATAAACTTTGTTTGTGCCAAATTATTCATATTTGGGGAAACAAAATATTTGTTATGACCATTTTATTCATTCTAGAAACCAAAAGAGTACTTCTTTAAAGTTTCTTACCAAGCTTAATTCCCAATCTTTCCGTGTTGTCATGGATTGTAGATTTTTTTTGTGAAGAGTTAAATGGGGCCATTATGCCCAAAAGTTATTTCTTCAATTCATACTTGGTTACATGATCATATTTGGAAAACAACCTTACTTATACCAAAGTACTCCTTTTTGGAAGAACAATATATTGAGTATATCAATTAGTTCATTTTGGAGGTCAACATAATACTTACTTTCCAAATTATACAAAATTGGCAAACTTGTGTTTTAAGTGAATTACAAGAACCTATGTTACTTGAGTTCCCAAGAATAGAGGATGTACTTAGGATCACATTTAAATTGGATTTATTGAGGCTCCAGAATAATGAATAATTATTCATGTGTAACAATATTGGCATGGATGCACCATTTATTTCAAG